>WEIT01015941.1:96093-137815 GCA_013389985.1 Dryoscopus gambensis | reverse complement strand
CGGATCCTTTCCGGGCTCCTGGGGAGCGGCTGGGCCGCGCCGCCGGCCCGAGCCCTCCGCGAGGGTGAGTACGGAGAGGGCTCCGCACGGCCCCGCGCCCCGTTGCCTCGCCACCGTCTCCGAGAGATGGTTGCGGTCACTGTAATTCGCCCTCTCCTCCCGCCCCGCAAAGTGCTACTTCTTTCAGGCTGCCTGAGTCTCATTCTGGCTTCCCGTCTCTTTTTTGTTTTGCAGTCGTGGAGGTGACTGAAGGGAACACGACCACAGTAAGTCCCTGTACCCCTTTTCCTTGGTAGCTGCCTTTGGCATTGCTTCTCCTTCCTTCAGCCGTGTGTGTGTCCGTGCCCTACCCACAACAAGTAAAGGAAAAATAGGGACATTTTTGTACTTGAAAGATTTCTCAGAGTGTGAAGGCAGAGCCAAGGTAGGAGTTTGTTGCGAGTGCAGGTAAGCAATGGAGCGTTTGGTTGCTGAAGGACAGGATGGTCACCCTCTGTCTCCAGTCAGAGCCACTCATGAGCACCAAACCTCTCGCCGCACCCCGGGTGAAGTCGGAATCCCTGCCCAGAGGCATTCAGGATACAAAACACTAGAGGCCTTTCTTCAGGCGGGTGCGTTTCCTAAACTGGTAACATTTGGCTCCGTCTTGAGTGTGGACAGGCACGAGGGAGGTTTGCCAGTGGCTTTGTCACTTCATCCTGGGCTGGCAGTGCGGTGTGGCAGTGCAGGACGCGTCCGTACCGGCTGCATGCCACACGCATTGCTTGCCTTTCATCTGTGTTGTGTTTGATCTGTGTTGTGTTCGTTAACCGCAGTGTGTGCCATACTGACTTCAGGTGATACAAAGCTTGCATCTTATAACACACGTGGTTAAAAAAAAATTAGGTGGAAGGGGTGTTTTCAAAGGAAAATCTTAAATACTAAAGGAAAACAGCTGAAAATAAAACAAGTTCTGAAGTAACTGATAAAGAAGAGCATCTTCTCAGCTACAGTTTAAGACAGGAAGGAAAAGATTAAAGCAGTAGTATTAGAATTTTGCCTAGTTAGCACCATCTACTTTGTTGTACTTTTATCAAGAGAATTGTGATTTTTAGAAGAAGCACTGAAATTGCTGAAGGCAAAAGGAGATTGCATTATTCTGCTCACATTGCACGTGGCAGTAGTAATATATGCCTTGGCTGGAGAGTGGTACCACAGATATTTTGAAATATATGAATAAGATGAGTAGAGTGGAGGAGGAATTTGGGAGTAGATAGAAGACAGTGCACCTAAATGTCAGACTATATATACATAAATAATAAGAAGGGGATGGACTTTTTTTGGTTTGCTAATGAAACCTGCTTGTTCATGCCTTTGAAAGTCTAAGCATTTTTGTCAGAAATATATTTTGTTGAAAGTTTTGTTGTATTTGTGTTAGTGGACATTGCTAGGTCTGAAACCTGCATGGAGCAGATTACTTACTATTTTATATTATATTATATATCTAAAATATATGGCAGTTAGCAAGATGTCATAAGACTGTCAACAAAAAATAAGTTTAATGTGTCAGTGTAGGTATGATGGAAAGTATCTATTTCTTCCTTCAAGTGCCAAACTACTAATCTTTGCCCAGAAACCTGAAAAGAAGAGCTTGCAAGTGTGACCCAAAGTTGTTTTAACCAAAACGAGAGGGGAGTGTGCACACCAAAAAAAACACACTCAGTGGATTGTTGTCTTTTGCACTCAGTTGGTTTCAAAGGGGATGTAAATTATAATCTCAAAAGTCCAAAACATTAACTGAGGCTTGAAGTGAAAAAAAGTAAACATTACATTAGCAGAGTCCTTTATGAAAATAACTCTTCCTGCAAATCTGGATATATTTGCTGTGTAATATCCTAGCATCAGTCTGGAATCCGTCAGTGCCCCTAGATGAGGAAAATGTTGTCAAAAGTGGTGTAAATTGACAAACGAAAAGGTTGATATGTTTCTCAGTGTATCCACTGGCCACTCCATTTATCCTGCCAATTCTACATCAGTCTTCCCTGAATCCATCTTTCTCTGCTCATCTTTCTGTGTCCTCATTTTTAATCAGTATTGAAGGAAGCGTTTGATGTGAACCAGATGAATAAATCCCAGAGAAATACAGGTTTCATCAGCATACTGAGGATGTACAGGCCCTACACTCCCTCCTAGTTGTTTAAGAGAAAAATAGCAACTGAGTGGATTAACAGCATAGAAGTCCTCAGCAGTTGGGGAATAATTGCCAAAACCTGTACACTGAAATTTATCTCAAGAAAAATTGATAGTGATATAGCATTCTGAATCTTTATTCATTTCCAAGATGGAATTACAGTCATAGGCCAGTCTGAAGCCAGACTGGCAAGAATCCAGACTAGATACATGGGCTTCCTTGAAAATAACTTTACTGGGGAAGAGAGAATTAGATACTGGCCTACATTGTATATTCGTAGTTAAGTATTTGTTTTCATAAAACTGGCTGTTGTATTTGTGGGAGGAGGAATCTTACTTAAAAATTGACAATTCTGTCTGTTTGAGATACCGAGATGCTTAAATCACAAGTAACTTACCTGTTTCCATTTTATCATCAGAAGGGCAAAGATCTGGGGTATGAAATAGTTCTGCGAGTTCAGCTGGATGCCAGCTTCCCGTGCACACTTACAGAAAAGATCATGCTTTTCTCTTACCAGGTTTTCAGGCACAGAACCTGATGGTTTCTTAAAAGTAACCTTGCATTCCACCCAGAGTTTCTTTTCAAACTCTCTGGTGCTTGCACTCTTTGAGGCTGACGGTGTTCAGAATCTGGTTGTAATCTTAATTTGACCAGAGGAAACTCCAAAATACCTTGGAGAAAAAATGGCTTAGTTTCATTGCCTCTTCTGTTCAATTGGGTGCAATTTGAAATATCTCTTGCTTCTATTAGTAAGTCCTCAAAAAAAAAAAAAAAAGACAAGTGCCTATGTAGATGGACTTTGTATTTCTAACACATCTATGTTTAGGAAACAAATTTGTCAAGTTCTTCCTTTACACACCTCCTACATCTCTTTGCATGTTACTTGTGAGAAAACTTGAGTATTATATGCCACCACTTTATAGTGATGTAGAAGAGATCATTTTATAATGTCATAAAAGACTTGTTCAGAGAATTAAACTGGATAAAATATTGGTATTATAAAAGAAATTTAGAACCCCCACAGACATTTCCTAATGTTCCTTTCTTAAATTTTAAATTTTGTCCAGAGTTTTCCCTGCTGGTGACTTATAATTGAGCAAGGCCCTGCATGTTTTCAACTATAACATGCATCTGCTACTCTGTGACATTTTCATATTCCCAGAAAAAAGTTATTTTAAAGCTTTTGGCTAAAGGGCCTCTACAGTTTCAAGGCATGGTGGTTCAAAAGAGTACTGCAATAATTGGAATTCAGGTGAATATGAGAACTTCACACTGACTGTCAACTAGTTTACATTTAGTAAAACATGCACAAGAATTTGCCAAAGGGTCTTCTATGCCCTTTGAATATGTTCTTCTCCCCATAGTCTGTGGCATAGACATACCGAAGGGCTTGTTACATCTATATAGAAGAGTTGAATGATGCAGATACTGTTCCACTTACATCTGCACAGAACTGGTCAGCGTATTGTGGACTTGATGAAAAGTATTCCTTGAGTCACAGGTGCAGGTAGAGCTGTAAGCCACGCCTAATCATTACATCCTTCGAATTGTTTCCTAGATTGAAGGGAGAATTATAGAGGAAGCTGAAGCACCACCTCCTCCAAACCCCTCTGGCCAGTGTCCCATCTGTCGCTGGAACCTGAAGCATAAGTACGATTATGTGGTAAGTTTAATGAAGGAGTTCCCCATCCTCATGGCTAGACAAGTATTGCTCTCAGATCTACATGCCCCCCAACCTCTCTCATCTTTTGCTCGGTGTAGTAAAGATACTTAACTCCAGCTCTGCTTCTCTTGCATGCAGCAAGAGCCTCCTACACAGTAATTGCCTTGGCTGATGGGTGTTCCTGGGAAAATGGATGAGCATGTATCAAATAGGAGATTTGGAATTACTCGCGTGGCCATCTGATCTGAAAAGGCCATATATCTCTTCTGTGCCCAGCTGCCTTTCACCATTGCACTTCCTGGAGAATCAAACTGGAATGCAGCATTTAGTCAGTGGATACAGGCCTAGCTCCAGAGAGGCCAAAAGACTTGACTAGGTCAATTTTATGACTTCGAGCACTATGATTTCTCACTGGGCATTGTCAACTGAGTTAATAACTGTTTCATATAGCTTTTAAAACTCTTGATGAGTATGAAGGACAGCATACGTTTTTACTTACCTTACAACAGAAAAAATAGGTTTTATTCAAGCATTTTGCAGGAAATGCTAATGAGAAGTTTATTAACTAATGAGAGGATAACTAACACTAAACCTAGAATATGGGAAGGAAATCCTGTAGTGCTTTAAAACGAAAGCACAACAGTCACAAACACTTTAGAATCAGAAGCGTGATACAGCAGATGCAGCATGTAAATTTACGAGAGGTCATTCAAACACAGAGTTTACAAAAGGACTAAGTTCCCCCCTTGCAAGCTCAAAACCCAGCACTGGAATTGGAAAAGAAGAAAACCAGACAGAAACATGCTGTTACTAAGATAAGGCAACAGAAAACTCAGAATAAGCTAATGTCAATAGGATTAGTGAGGGAGATACAAATACACTGGAGAAAAAGGAATATTTGTGAGAAAGTCCATTAATGAGAGGAGAAGGGGACTGAAAGCCACATTGATTGCAAAATGACTGAGCTGCTAATGTATAGTCCTAGTGCACACACACACAAAGGAAAAATTATGGTTTAATATCTATGTAGTGATGGCAATCTTGCAAACATAAAACAACAAGAAAAAGCAGATACAGAAATTACTTAAGCCGTGAATTAAGTACAGACCAGCAGGCCTGGATTGCATGTTGCCTCAAGGTCTTGAAGGAATTAGCTAACAAATACATGACTTCACTCACAGAGTTTTTTTAAAGTATGAGAAGAAAATCCTAGGGAATCCCCAAATGGTTTGAAAACAGCAAGCAAAATACTAAGTAGATGAGAGAGGAAGGAGAATGATGCTGATGATCACCAATTGGTAAATAAAATGTTGCAAATTCCATGTAAAAGGGTGTCAGATAGGAGTAAAAGCAAATAATCTGTTGGATAGGACTAATTAAGACTCATGAAGAATACGAGTACGGCACTAGTACCAGACAAAATACTTCCAGTTACTCCAGACATGTGAAACCACAGATGTGAGGTGTAAATGAAATATGTTTACTGTCTTTCAAAGCCTGTGTTGCAGAAATTGAGGCATTTAGAATCTAGTGTTGTCAATGATTCTTACTTAGGCTAGATGCAGTATTAAACAGTGAAATAAATTGGCAGCAGGGGAGCATTTAGTGTTTTCTGGCCTGGTTTCTCAACAGCGTGGGAAACCTGGAAATACAATGAATTTGCAGATTATAATAAATTGGGTGAAATGACAAATACCATTAAGGTTTGTAAGGTACTACAAAACTGGATCGTTTCTATTTTGTGTTGCCCACGTTCAAACGCAGGGATTCCTTGCAGTTCTTCTTCATGATTGCTGAATCGTGTTGTGATCAAAACCAAATAGTTACTTACTCTGGAAAATACTTTTTTGAGGTTCATATGGTTTTATGTGACTTTTAAATGCAAGAAGTAAACAGCATCATTAAACTGTGTAATTCTAGGGATTTACAGAAAGCATTCCGTGAGTCACACATTTACAACCCTAGAGAAACTATAAACTGATGTTCAGGGATGAAATGAGCTATGGCAGTGGATTACATCTTGGGAATTAATACATAGACTTACATAGACTCAGTTTCTACTGCTCTGTGTGGTAGAAGACTCCACTGAGTATATGGAGAGATAATAAATGCCATCAAGAATCAAAGAAGTTTTAGACAATGTGATTCTGTAGAGTCTGAGTTCTAGGATTAGAAATTGGTCACAACAGACACTGTGAAACATTAGTTTTACATATGTTTGTAGAGTGAATTAAGTTATGAGTTTTCTTCCACACTTTGATTCTTAGATCCTGATTTCTACTGTGCAGTAAGTAGGCAAGAGAAAACTAAATGAGAAGAGAGATTCTGCAGCCAGTCTTGAGAATCATTGCTAAGACCATTTCTAAGAAATTGTGGTGCTGAGAGACAATCTAGGAACGTGTTCATCTCAGCTGTCACATGGATTTTGAATGCATGTGCATCTACTGTATATATATCCAGTACTCCTTCTGGACAAAAAGCTAAAGAGAGCGGTGTGAATTGGTATTTTGGAACTGTAGGTTTCTTACCTCACATTTAGAATCATCCCTCTGTGGGGCCGATGAGAACTAGGAGAAATTTGAGTTCTGGAGTAGACCACTTCTCTGCTTGTGTAAGTCCCTTATGTTTTTGAATGCTTTGTACCAGTCACAGATTTTCAGGATTTTAAATGTTAAGGCGAATAAAAATCTCCCTTTTCTGCACTAAAGCACTCTGCTATTCTATTCTTTGCTGCAGCCATGATGAGCAGCAGAATCTTGAGATGCTTAAGTACTAAGGTGCAGGCATTTAACTCCGTGAGCAACTAAACAGTGGGACAATTTTCTCACTGGTGGTTAATTGTCCTAAATGTCTGTAAACTGAGAGCAGCTATTTTTGTTAAAGATATAGCCCAGTTCATACAGCATAACCTATAAGCTGTGCTTGGTAAGAGACTGGAATAGATGGTAGTTCCTTTGAGATTGTTAAGCTGAGATCAGTCGGTTGCACAGAAGGGAAAGTGTGAGCTTTTTTGCTTGGGGCGCTTGTAATTGGACTGAATGAGGCACTATGAAAAGGGAAGTGTTGAATTAGCCCCTGAGGGAGTTGAGTAATATGACCTCACAGGACTTTGCTTTTGTCATGTGCAACTAGCACAGTCTAAAGTAGTGGCATAATGAGTTACTCTGGCTGTCAGAGAACTGGGGGACCAGTGTCTCCAAAGTCATTAATCAACTGAACAGGCATTGTGAGCACTAGCAGGTCATGATTCCATCCTGCCTCAGCTGTGGTATAGAGGGCTGCAGTTGTCTTTGCCAGTTCAGTCCTGATCCTCTGCTGTGGCTCAGGGTAACAGAGCCTAAGATATAAATTCCCACAGTTTGTGGTCTGCGTGTGTCTGTCTGTCTAGTGAAACTGAGATCTCAGCTGATTTGTTTTCATATCCATTGGAGATAAAAAAATTATTTTGGTCATTGTAAGGATGCAACTGGATTGAAACCCACAATTCTGTTACAAAATGCATGGCGAATGGTATACAGCTCTCAGGAGTCAGGGAGAAAGGAAGAACTAGACTCTTGTATAAGTGGAAATAATGACTGGCAGGCTTGTCTGATACAGCCCAGTAGTAATTTGGCTGCACAGATAGAACTGTTCTTGTGGTAAATCGAAGTTCTAATGAATCACATGTCAGTCAACAATCCTGCTTTTCAGAGTGTCTGCAGACATTAAAATGCAGGTGCCTCTGCATTTTGGTTACCATCTATTCACAAGAATGTGCGGTATATAGTGCTCCATTTAGCAAGTTTGTCCAGCCCTTTTAGAAGTGAAGGCTAAACTTGTTTTTCGTTTCCCCCCTTATCCACTTCAAACATCATTAGTTTGAGTAGGCAGTAAATATGTCATCTTGCTTTGGCAACAATTAGGGGAAACCGAACTGCAAGCTTTGCCTATTAGCCCTAGATTAATTCAGTCTAAGTTGTTTTCATCCAATGCTGCAGATTACAGGGGTGGGAATCTGGGTCCAGCCTCATGGGAGCTGTCCAGTGATTAAAGCAAATCCGTGGTTACAGGCTTGGCTGTCCACTAGCACAGAATGTGAATTTCATGGAACATGACGGCACCAGGAGAACTTGCCAGACATGTTTTTTAATTTGACCGCTCCACGTACTTGTTCACTTCCCTCCACAGCTGCCCCATAGAGTTGGCTGTACCTGTCTGCTTTCTCCCAGTGGTAAGATACATCTGTGTGAGTACTCTGGGAGAGGCACCTGGCCTGTTAACTGTGGGGAATCTTCAGAAATGGACAAACCTTTGGTCAGGTGTGCAGTATTTTAAGCCAAGCAGCGTGAGTGTAATTTGGAGCTGTAGCAGCTGGAACATGACTGATGATTTCAGTCAAGAAATGACTGCCACACCAGGCTGTTGGTCAGTTGGTGACACTGTTGGTCAGAGATGATAACACAAAACAGATTTTCTTGATTTTTTTTTTTCCCACGGGGAGAAGAAAAAGATTTTCTCCATTTGCTTCCCACCACCCCCCTTTACATGGAAACACTTGATAACAAGCCTTTGACTCCATGAGGTGTGGTGGTAATATGAGAATTCACTTGGACCACACACACACCCTTCACAAGAGTGTGTGGCCTACTTAGGCTTTCATGGCTGCAAAGACTGAAACGGCTTCGAACTTGCCATCAGCTCTGTTTTTCCTCTTCTTCACGGAGTAATGCAGCAGGCTACGAGCAAAGTCTTGCACGTTTTTCTCTTTCTAGGCACTTGGAGCTGAAGAGCCCTTTTTCACTTAGGGAAGTGGTATGTGCTAAATGGCAAATTGAGCTGTTAGTGATTTGAAGATCCAGACAGCTAAAGAAGAGGAAAAAGGGGGATGGAGTCTTGCTCTGGTTTCCTGAATCCAATCCAGTGTATTACACGAGTGGTCAGAAGTCAGTGCCCTTGGACTGTCTGGCTGGCCTCCATCCAGTTTCTACCAGTGCAGCTGGCAGCATCTGGTCCCCTGGTTACTGTTCTCCTTGGCAGGGCCATGTTCTAGCTGGGCTGAGGGACACTCTGCTTCCCTTTTAACCATCAGCGGCCTCCCAGGAGTGTGCTGCTAGTTGCTCAGCTGGCCTTTCCTCATTCTTTGGATACAGCATCGCTCTGTAGGGTGCCTGATAAATCATTTTGTGTCAGTGAGACATTGAAGTCAGTGTCTTAATGTCAGTCGGCCTACATGATGTGCCGTCTAAAAATCAGTCCAAACATGTTCACTGTAGGCAAGTGGATGTAGAAAGAAAGCCAAATATGGGAAGAGGGAAACGCTGTGTCATGATGATATTAGTGAGGGTAGTATTGACTTGACTGGGGGTGGGAGTGGGAGTGGGAAGGACAAAAACAAACCACGAAACCCCCAAACAAATAAAAACCCTCAATGTTTTGTCTATAGCACTTGTAACCAACACTTTGTCCCAGGTGACTGGAATCCATTTTTAAAAAGGATAGAAAGGAAGACCCTGAGAACTACTGACCTATCAGCCTTACCTCTGTGCCTAGGAAGATCATGAAACATCTCTTAGAAGCTGTGCTAAGGCACATAGATGACAGGCAGATGATTTGAGACAACCAACAAGGCTTCACCAAGGGCGAGTCCTGCCTGACCAACCTGGTGGCCTTCTGTGATGGAGTGACTTCATCAGCAGACAGGGGGAGGGCTTCATATGTTATTTATCTGGACTTCTGTAAAGCCTTTGACATGATCCCCACAATATCTTTCTCTCTAAATTGGAGAGAGATAGTACTCTCTTAATGGCTGGCCTGTTAGATGGATAAGGAGTTGGTTGGATAGTCACATCCAGAGAGTAGTGGTCAATTGCTCAGAGTCTGATAGGCATCAGTGACAAGTGGTGTACCTTACTGGGAGCCATTCTATTTAGTACCTTCATTAATGACATAGACAAAGGGATTGAGTGCACCTTCATGAGGTTTGCAGATGACACACCTGAGGGGTGGGATGCCATCCAGAGGAACCTGAACAAGTTCAATAAGTGGGCCCATGGGAATTTCATGCAATTTAACAAGACCATGTGTAAGGTGCTGCACCTGGTTCAGCGCAACCCCCAGTATCAAGACAGGCTGGGGATGAACAGCTCAAGAGCAGCTCTGGAAGGAAGGACTTGGGGGTGCTGGGAGATGAGAGGCCAGACATGAGCCAGCAATGTGCACTCACAGCCCAGAAACCCACCTCTATCCTGAGCTGCATCAAACAGACGGTGGCCAGCAGGGCAAGGGAGAGGATGAACTCAATGATCTTTAAGGTCCCTTCTAACCCAAACCATTCTGCAATTCTATGACAGCATCTGTCAGAATCCATCATTACCAGAAGGGCATCCTAAATTCCAGCAGCCCCCTTGACAGCTGAGCTGGTCTTGTGCAGTGGGGGTGGGTGAGTAATTCCTAGGTAGCTAGCTTTCTGAATACTCATTTTATATTCACTCACGATTATTTGCTTTTGCAAGGGCAGTAATTGAAGGTAGGAATGCTCCAGGGAGCTCTTTGTAAAAGAGCAAAGATAGTGGGTGGGAGCAGGTCTGTGAATCTGTGAACAGGCAGTCAGGGTCACCTAACATGAAAAGCAACAAGTACTCTTTGTTCTTCCCTGTTGCCCTGGCCAGAGGGTGCAAAGTTCTGCCATGCCTCGTTTGAACTCGCTCTGTCCGGGCATTCAGTGGCAGGTCCCCTCAGCCTGGAGGCAAGCCTCTGCATGGTCCTGCTCCTCAACTAGGAACATACTTAGAAGAGCCATGGAGAAGTAAACTCTCAACCAGCCACAAGTCTATCAACAGAAGGGGAAAAAACAAGCTCAAAGTCTCTGGAGGCCCTTTGGGCCAACTTATGCTGATGTCAAAGATGCCTGACTCTATTGGCCTGAGGGGTATCTTTGCACTGGTGCTGTGTGTGGAAATAGAAAACATGGATCTGAATCCTGGGCTGTTGTACTGTGTACAGTTAATGGGACACTTGTGCAACAGCTGTTGCTGCTGTGTTTAAAAATTTGTCATTCCAGCCCTGTGATACTATCTGATACTAGAGATCCCTTTAATTTTGTTATTATTAAGAGGGCTGCTTTACATTTCTAGAGCTTTTAATTGTAAAGGTCAACAGCAGTGTAGTCTAAATGGTTCTTGAATCACAGATGAACCCTCAGTATGCTTCAAGTGCTCCCTCCATCCACCGTGACTGTCACAGCCCCACCTAATGCGCACACACAGCTGAGTGCAGCAATTTATCCTGTTAGCCCTTACTCATCAGCACATGTTCTTTTCTTACATAAAGCTTCCTCATGCAAGATCTTGGACCATTTCCCTGCTCTCCACCCCTCCAGAGAGACGTAAGGGAAGCTCCACCATGGGAAACTGGATAAAAGTTTGAGGAGTAGATAGCAGAGAACAGTCCTGCTCTGAGGCAACAAGGAGGGGTCAGAGGTGATCTAACATATCTGTGAACTTTAGGACAGCAGCTGTGATGTCATTTCAAGTTGTGTAAACAATATGCATCTGTAGGTCTTGTGTAACTCTGCCTGAGTACCTAGGACATATTATCTTAGCAAGAATCTTGGAGCAAGTAGTGAAACAGGGAAGGAGCAGGGATTGCAGCTGACATCATATGTGTACGCTAGTGAAGCCAGGGGAAGACTCAAACCATCTGAGTGACCTTACTGAGCTAAACTGGCAGGCAGTGACAGCAAGCAAAAGCCACTTGTTGTCAGGCTGCAGACAAAATGCGTAGAAAGGAATCATTGTTTTGTTTTACATTGTTCGGAGTTCTATACACAATGCAAGGCTCAGCACAACACCTGCAGTCACAGCAGTTAAGGTAGGTGGGGCACTGATGGTTTTGCCTTTCTCTCTTCCTCAGGATGTCTTGTTGCTGAGTCAGTTTATCCGTTCAGATGGAGGGATGCTGCCACGAAGGATCACAGGCCTCTGCTTGGAGGAGCACAAGAAGGTTGCTGTCTGTGTGCAGATGGCTCACCGTGCAGGTACATAGCTCTGCCAGAGACAACCCCTGACTGTGGATTACCTATTGAACCCCTTGAGGGGGGTCTCCTGCCCAATTGGTATAGCTCAGTGAGATGTCATTGTCCACTCACCCAGCAAACTCGTTTCGGTCCAAGTGCTGGGACAGAGTGATGGAACAGAGACTACTTGTTCTGCTTTCTCTGTGTCCTGACTCCTGCCTTGACAGCAGACATTTATCCCTGTAGATGAGACTAGCATTGCAGAAAGATCTGGGAAGTGGTTCAGTCTCCAGTAACTAATGATTAAACACCTGCTTGTGAAATTACTTGATTTAACTAAGCTTGACCTACCCCATTAGTAACATGCAATTCTACCATCTGCTGTGTGACAACTTTTTTTGCTTTTCCCTTGGAGTGGGACCCAGGTTGACGCAGTCAAGAGTATTGTGCTGATCTTTATGCCTGGTATTTGAGTTGTATCCAAGTTAAATGGACTGAGAATAATAGTCAGATTTTCCATCCTGGAGATGGAATCTGATTGGACACCAGTGCCCAGTGTCCTCTGAAAAAGTCTCTGTGATGAGCCCAAGTGACAGTATCTTTGGTGTGTATTTCCTCCCTATACCCAGTACAACTTCCCAGCTTCTCTGGCCGGGGTGCAGGTTCAGTAGTGACCTGGGTTGCCTGGTTTATGAAGTGTGATGTGTCTCCTGAATGTGACAGAAACAAAGAGACACTGCAAAATATTCTCACATCTTTTTCTGTTTCAGGTTTGTTGCCAAACCACAGGCCTCCACTTCCTGAAGGGCATATTCCCAAAAAACCCAAGCTGAACAGGTGAATAGTCTTGTCTTTCCAAATTTCTCTTTTTCAGGAGTAAATTGGAAGGGGAAAAGCAGTTCATCACAACTGGGTGAGAAATGCCTGAGTCAGCAGGGTTCATAAAGAGTACTCAGCATTTTGGAGAAGATCTGTCACGATATTCTCTTGGCAGTCTTTTACGGACAAGTCATATCTCATATAAACCATTTATTCACACAAGGTTAAAACTGCCACACGTTAGAGCCTGCCTGTCCTTCCTCAGCTGTGCTCACCTCTTCATCACTAACAATCAGTAAGGCAGTCACAGGAGGATGCCACAGATGGAGTCACAGCCCCACAGAATAGCTGAGATTGGAAGAGGCCTCTGAAGATTGTCTAGTCCAAGCTCCCCACTTAAGCAGAGTCACCTAGAGCAGCTTACTCAGAACTATGTCCAGCCAGGTTTTTAGTGTATCCAAGGACAGACCTTCCATTTCTCCTGAGGGCGGCTTGTTCCAGAGAACTGGCCTCATACAAGACAGTGTTCTCTTACATTCAGACAGAATTTCTTTTTTCAATTTGTGCCCATTTGCTTCTTGTCCTGTCAGTAAGCACCAGTGAGTGGGGTGAGCTCACCTCTGTCATCTTTACACCCTCCCTTCAGGTACTTAGGAACATTGGTAAGACCCCACTGAACTTTCTGTCCTCCAGGCTGAGCAGTCCCCTCCCTCTTAGCCTTTTTAGCCCCCAACAGCAGGAGGGTGCCAGGGGCAGCAGTGAGGGGGGCTCTGAGCAGCCAGCAGGGGCCCATCGCAGGCTGTTACCGTCTGCCCCATCCCCGTTTCCTCCAGTCAGCGATTCGCCCTCCGGCTGCCCTTCCTATGCAGCAGAGTCTCCTCCCCCTCTCCAGCCTGAATGGCCCCTGGCCTTTGGTGGGCGAAGGGAAAGCCTGCAGCCGCCTCCTGCTCTGTGCTGAGCACTTGGAGGTGCTAATCCCCTGTTTATAACCTCACACTCTGTTTCCATGGGGATGTCAGAGCGGTGCATGAACCTCGCTTTAGTAAACCGTGAGGTTACCAGAGGCCATGGGGCTGTCGCTGGGATAGCTTAGACTGCAGGGCTGAGGATGGCTGGAGACTCCTGCATTTCAGGTCTGACTCTACAGTGGAGATTTGAGAGAGGCTCTTGGAAATGCTGGCAGGCTGCATAATGGGTATCAGTGAGGATCAAATTAAAGGACTCTATGTTTGATGCAGCCCCTGACCAACCTGGTACTTCAACTGTGATAAGTTCTTCCTTGTGTCTTACAAGTCTTGGGGATTCCTTAGTATCTGTGTCTTATTTGGCAGGTGTGGGGTAGAGCATATTAGCTTGTTAGCATTCACATTGCAACCCTGCGTAGCAGGTTGAGACGGGAAATGGTAAATGCAGTATCTTGCAGGAATCACACCAGGACTCCAGATCTGATGCCCTGACTCTTACAAATTGTTCTGTAGACTTTTAGTGAGAACAAAGAATGAATACCTCCGGATACATTCTACATGCAAGCAGGTGTGCTACACCTCTAATTTAATTAAAATGGAGATTATTGCAGTGCTAGCCCCTCCCTACACCACTCCTGTTTTTCTCTTCCCAGAGAGGGAATGTAGCAGGCATGGTGGAAGCAATTTAGAAAAAGACAGCAGAGCTGTTTGCTGATGATATGGAGCAGCATTGAAGTAGGCAGACTTTGGGGTCCGGCTGGAGACAAGAGAATAGGATGAAGAAATGGGATTGAAGGTTTTGGTGATGGGGCTGACACTAAACAAATGAGTCCCAAGAGCTAGGATAAAGTGCAGGAGTACTTCAGGAGTGCTCTCCTGGTCCCTCATGATACTGTCTTCTCAGCCTGCTGGGAGTGGAAAGCTTTGTGTGTTGGGGCCTTGCAAAATCTTGATCATTCTAGAACAGTTTTGACTGCGAACCCCCACCTGTACTTCCCTCACTCTCTGGAGCAGTAGCTGGCACAGCATAAGGCAGGAGTTACAAATTGCTTCCTTCCTCTAGCCTGAAGTGCACCCACATGCTGAATGACTGAAGTCATCCAACCGGTACTTATTTTGGGAATGAAGCCAGAGCTCTTATCAGAAGTTTCCCACATGAATGACTTGTCCAAGCTTACCTTGTCTTTCCCTCTGTACTTGTTTCCAAAGCTTCCTGTAAGTCTGTAGTAACTTGGGAAGCGCTCACCCTGTGGTGCTGCCAAATGCAGGTAAGCTGACGGGGGAGAAAAGGGGCAGAAGTGGGCTTGGACTTTGGAGTGGAACAAGCTGCCTTGTTCAGTGCCATCAGAACATGTCTGGGTTATCCTCTAAATGTGTAATACCAGGGCTAGTCATCTGACTTAGCTTGTTCCTTCACTGTGTTTATGTCTACTGGATTTTTAAGTGCCAGTTCAAGAAGGGATCAACAGGATATAAATATAGCCTGTTATAGCAGGCAGTACATTACACAGCTAAGTGATGTATTTTCCAAATCTCCGAGCTTCATCTCTTTTTTAGATCGCTGTATTGGCTGTTCTAGCCATCTTTACCACTCTGCTTAGATGAGAGGTAGCAGTACTTTGCTTCACTGCTGCTATAGCCCTGGGAACGTCAATAGGGAGAAACTGAGATGCCTCATAATATGCTTGTTAAAGCTTTTCCAAGACAAAAACACAGGTCATGTAAGCGATCTGTTGTCTGTCTCTTTGAATGGAGAAAGTTTTCACTTTTGTAAAGGAAGGGCTTCTGAGAAGTCACTCTGTACTCCAGATGTTACCTCACACACTTCTGTAGGAATTCCTAGTGTCTGGGAACTGCCTGCTATCTTACACTGAGCTGAAGAATGTTTTGCTCATGGTCAAGCTCTTGATGTAGGACTACAGCATCAGCTGCTAGAATGACAGGCCCACGATGAAAGCCTAAGATAGCCTTAGGGACTGATTCCACTCACACCACCTGAGACTGAAGGAGATTCATTGTGGTAAGTGTAATGTGAAGTGGGAGTCAGAGCCCAGTGCCTGTGCCATGCTACAGACCTGAGCATTGACTTACTGCATGTAGACTCAGAGCAGCAACCCCTGCCTGACTGAAGTTTGGCAGATTACTTCACTTGGATGAGCAATCCCCTTCATTTTTTTCCTGTCTGGCAAAATTCAGGTTGCTACTCCCTTTGGCCAGGCTTCTTCCAGGGCTGTGTCAGTATTTGTGAGAGCAGCTTCATTTGTTGCCAAAAGAGGGACAAGTGAGCCTGATGAAAAACTGATGTGTCCCTTAGACAATGTACAGGCCAGCGACACGGGAGGAACTCTACGGCTCCTGGGCAAAGGTGCTAAGGAAGTATACAAAGGACTGAAGAGCTTCATTAATCTATACTTTTGAAAGCACCAAAAAAAGCTGCTCCTCAACTATTTACTGCAGTTGAGGCTGTCTTGGCCAGAATGTTTAGCCCATGTCACTGTCACCCTGATTAAAGTGAGCCTGCTTCAAATCCGAAGAGTCTGGCATGCACTTGCTAGCACCTAGCTGGGATTAAAAGGTATCAGGCCACCATATGGAACTATCAGCAAACTGTCTTGTTTTAACAAGGGTCAGGGGTGCTGACATGCCATTGCTTTAGTGTTGTGAAGTGTGGATTTATCATCCAGAACCCCTCTGCCTCTCAAGAAGGTGATCTTCTTGTGCTTATTCAATGATGTTTTCCAAAAAGCAGAATTCCTGCTCTGTTTTCTGGACTAGTTTTATTCTCTCAATTGTATGAACTTTGGACATTCCCTTCTGCACGCCTCAGATTTCTTTGCAAAGAGAGAAGGATTTCCCTGCTTTGCACTGGGTCGTTTGGCAGCTGGCCTTCCTCTACCCACTCCATTTCGTTATCCTGTTTCCACTACTGGAATTCAAGAAGAGCAGAATGCTTTGAGAACATCTGACCTGCAGATCCTGCCTCGTACTTGGTTATACAACTGTCTAGTGTAGTACGGAACATTCATCCATGATGTAATGTAACACAGAGGAGGAGACTGGGAACTGCAGAAGAAGGCATAACAGGGAAGTGAAATGCTAAGCTTTGTGGTCCTGAGTGTAGTAGGAGAATAAGAATATCTTGTGGTCAGAATTCAACTGGGGAGCATTCCACATCTCCCTCTTCTACTCCCTGCAGTTGGGACACTGTCCAGGTGAGACTTGCCATGATATTTCTCATTTCTTGGACTAAATTTTTTTGCTTTCTGCCTGATTTATTTTTGACAGCGATAGCTCATGAATGTTACCACTTAACTGCTTTACTAACTATGGTTCTTTTGAAGAAATGGCCATGGGAGTAACCCACATCATCCATGAACTCTTGAGTCTCCTGTCCTCACCTTCTCTTATGTATCATTTGTCTGCAGAAGTTGAACATTGAAAACAAATGAAGTTTACTCTGTCAATGCAGAATTACTCCCTACAGTTAATTTTCCTCATGTTTGGCCCAGTCTGGGGCTTTCACTCTTTCCAGGGGATCACTCTACAAGCAAATTTGTCTCGCAGCCAAGGATTGTTCCCTCATCCTCAGCCTGTATTCTCCCTTTCAAAACTTCCCGCTGTTATTTCTGCATCTGTTCATGCTCCAGCCTGGCATGTTCCAGTTAAGTGCTACAGCAACAAAATATTTTCACTAGCCCGTGAGGCTGAGGAAGTTCTAAGCGATTTCATCAGCATTGTGTAGGGTGACAGACTATTCCCATACTCCAGAGTCATGTGTGTACAGGCCACCACACACCAGAACCATTTGGGAAACAGTCAAGCTCAGCTGTAGGTCAAACTTCTTCCTTTCAGTAATGGAAACCTGAATAGCTCAGCAGTTTTCTTTTCAGCATAGAGGTTTTTGTGTGGAAAATATGGACTAACAGTCTAACCAGAACAGTCCCTGAATTCAAGCCAGCATCTAGATGCTCTCTTAATGTGAATATAGCACTCATGTTCTTCTGGCAGGTCCAAAGTATTGGTTAAAACACAACACTGTGAAGTTGTTCCCTTTCCAAAAGGAGTAGGGAATATCACAGGTTCCCTGACTCTGGGTTCTGTCAGCAAGAGGTGCTATAAGATTATGAAGTACTTGATTTTGAGTGCTCAGCTGCCACTCCATTTTCAGCTTCCTACTGGAAGAGCATAACTTGGCACAGATAGTATTCAAGTCAATCACCTGAACCGGAGGAGTTGCTCTGTGTTAAGCAAGAGGCAGGCTCCCTACAAATTCGTCATGAATTACAAAGTTCTCGGGCTCTGTGGACGCCTCTTGTCCCTGGGAGCAGAGTCTGGTTTCCCTGCTATCAGCATTTCACTCCAGCAGCATGTGGTTCCTCTCATCTGCATGGAAACTGTGTTGTGCATAGCATGTGTATTCAAAAGCAAAGAGCCAGAGCGGCTGCAGGTGAGCAAAGCCAAGAGGTGTCATGGGAAGGGATGTGGCAGGGAGGAGGCAGTCTCGCCAGCACTTTGATCGAGTGCTTCCTGCAGTCTCCAGCCCTCTGCCTTCTGCTCTTAATCCAAACAAAAGCCATATTGAAAAAATTCAGTGAGGGTTCAGAAGTTCAGACTTGAACTGTACCAACATGGCCTTTGCTTGAGCTGTGTACAGGACTGTGGTTTTCACATTTCCCTTACTTTGCATGTGGAAACCTTGCGTCTACTCCTAGGTCTAAAGTGGCCTCCTCCAAGTGGGAAGGCCTGAATAGAATCCATGAAAACAGGCTTCCGCGTGCTACAGAGATTTTAAGCTATTACAATGACTGCAGGTGAACTAACCATAATTGTTTCCATCCTGCTTATATCTTGCCTTTTCCCATCAGGGAAATCCCACCACGGTTCCTACCACACTTTATCCAAACTACTCATTGTGCACTTGGAGTCTAGGAATTCTTGTTCTTGCTCAGGACCCTACCATACTCAAGGGGGCAAGCAGAGCCCCATGGTGAGTCACAGTTCCCAAGACTGTGTGACAGTTCTCTCCCCCTTTGCCTAGAGTGGGAGCTCTGCACACTGAGGTGACAGGTTAGGAGACTGTGGACCAGCTGCATTTGGTATCCACCTGAAGGGTCTGTCTTGACAACCTTCAGCTACTTGAGAAAATTCAGTCTGCCAGTGTGTGTTTGTAGGTGATTATGAAAACTCCCCAAGACAAACCTTGTTGGATGCAATGAATAGCTGGGAGACTTGGCTAGAAAAGGGTGTACAGTATCTTACATGGATGGCAGAGTTTCCAGAAAAGTCCTGTGTGCTGGGCTTTGAAGCTCTCCTGTGTGAGTTTTTCGATTGTTTTTACTCACAGAAAAAAGCCCAAATCTGTGAATCAGTAGGAAATGGAGTTAGTCAAAGAGGAGAAGGAACTTTGTAGACTGACTGCTCCCAGGCATCAGGCTTTTGCACTGCTGAATCAAGGTAAAAAAAAGAAAAAGGCAGCAAACAAAATAGGACAAGTTTGAGTTTGGGACAAAGCAAGTATTAAAAGCCCTAAAAGCAAATGTGCTCCAGGAAGGGAAAGCGTCCAAATGTCTGTTTCAGCTAACAATGAAAAGCCCCAGCCTGCAGTCCCCAAAGGAAGCCAAAAGCCTGGACCAGAGGGCTGGATTAGACCTGCTCAAAAGAGAAATAACAAAAGCTTTAAAATCAGGCCATTACTAAATCCTCCTTCCTATGCAGAATTGGGGTGTGCATTTCCAGCCCCCACACTGAAACAGAGGGATTTCTTAAAAAGCCACTGTCTGTCTAAACCTGCATACAGCATTGATGTGTATCTCACATTCACACATTCACTTCTCTCCCAGTGAGATCATTTATTATCACAGGAGCACTTTCCCGTAATTGTGTGGACACGTGACCAGAATTGCACTTGGCACATTGATGCATTAAAACAATTTGGGATTTTTTTCCCTCCTTTTGTGTAAGTGTAGTCTTTCGATACCAAAATTTGTGCTGTGGCACTCCCCTTGCAGCAAGGGGAATACGAAAAGCAGGACCTAGCCCATGTGCCCATCTAATACCCCTACAGCTTCTCCCAAAGGAGCTGCCTTGCCATCGTCCTTTGCCAGATTCCAAACTGGGGACCTGTGTTTGGTCTCTCTGAACTCGCCTTGCCTGTGAAATTAGAGACAGGAAAGTCTCTCCTACTTCCTGTTCCAATGCTGTTATGTAAGGGATTCCACTAATGCACAGGCATAGCGTTACAGGTCAGGAGGGAGGAGTTAAATGCATGTATAGGAGGCCAAGTGCCTGGATCTTGCTTTGTGTTGTCACCCAGACCCCTCCTGCTGTTGCTTCTTGGTGTTTTAACTATCAAAAACTCACTCCTCAAAGCAAAGGCAAAGCATTTTGCAAGTGCCTTGATTTCAGAGGCGGAAAGCTCCACATGTGATTCATTTTTCAGTTTGTGCTGTTAGGGAGTACTGAGGAAGAAAAGTGCTAAATGGACTGCTGTTATGCAGTCCATAGCTGCCTGGCATAGCAAGCTTTCTTTGTAGTTCTCAGGAATGTGCCGAATGCCTTCAAACAAATGTATTATATGGTCTCTGTCCAAAGTTCTTAATATCTCAAATTTGCACGATGCAAATAAAAGGTAACAAAGCTTTTTGTGGGGAGGATGACTGATTGAGGTTACATTAAGACCATGGGATTACTCAACAGAGGCATGCAAACATCGCTGGACAAAGTTTATCAGTCTGTTCCAAATTCTAATTTGTTGGAGCATTGTTTGTGCAGATTATGCTAAGGTTTTACTTTGGATCTTTTTTGTCTGAAAAGACTCCTCTTTCTCTAAGGACCTCTATTCCCCTCTCTACTGGTAGCAAAAGATTTAAAGCCTAACAAAACTCCAGGCCACCCAGCCACAGGGTAAGATTTCCAGTAACTGATTCTGGATATGAAATCCCCTGCCTGCTTGCAAAGCCAAGTCTAAAACTTCAAATGGTAAAAAGCAGAGGATATTTGCCAGACACTGCTCTTCACAGAGATTTGTAGTTGTGATGATAATTCCATTTTAATACCTCTTACACTTGTAGGTGCTGACTTCCTGCACTAGCAAGCTGCAATAATATTGTAAAGAGAACACTAGAGCAAATTTGGACATACAAAAATACAAGACTAGATCAGAAACCCATTCCATGCAGAAGTAATTACTAATTATCCCCCCAAAGTAAATTAATTCATTTTTAGAAGCTTTCTCACAGAATTTAGCCTTTGTAATTAGTTTACCTTATTGAGACCAGCTGTTGAAGTAACACTTCCCCTAGAGGCTGGATGCATTCAGTCTTGGACTTAGTTGCAATGAAGGGATTTGGCACTCCAGTTCAGCTGCAGGTGGACAACTTGCCAACAGCCTGGAGACTACACCTGATTTGTTTTCTGAAACTGGAAGTCAAGCAGGTGCTAGTGGGTTCAGTAGACAGATGAGCTTAGAAATTCCAAAACAAACAAAAACTCCTTCCCAGTGGTCCCTTCTGAATTGAGGGAGCTCTGCTTATGCTTATTCCTTTTATAAAGCGGCATTTTAGAGAGGCAAAGGCTATAGTGCCTTGCTTCTGCTTCAGTTGGAACATTTTCTCCGTGATCAGTCTGAGACTGAAATGTGTTTGTGTTGTTTTCACAGGTACCTGACCCGCTGGCCCATCAGATCTGCAAAGCCCATTTGGAAGAGGGGCCCTAAGTGGTGCAAAAAGCCCTTTCCAGTCGGACACCCTTTGCTGAAGGATAATGTCAAATATACACAAAAGCCTCTCTGTTTAAATCACTAGTGGCCAGAACTGGCATAGTCAGTAAGCATGTTTTCCACTGTTCTGCTGGGTTTTTTTCAAGTTTGTCAATATCTCCAATTTTCTTATTCCAGAATTGTCCGTAGTACTCTATATTGTGTTCAGCTGTGATCTCTTCCTCTAAGAGAATACAAGAGCCATCAAAGCAAAGTTCAGCATGCAGGATGATTTGAGGAAAGCAAGGGGCAAAGACTTCTACCTCAAAGCCAGAAAGGATCTGAAGGCTTTTGTTTCTTTATGTTCCACAAATGGGTTTGGGAAAGGATGTTTCCTTCTTTTCCCAGCAGTGAGTGGTGTTTCCCCATTAACATGTGTTTCAACTCAGATTTGCCTCGTTTGGGCTTTGTTACCTGTGACACAGTTGGAAGAAAAATTTCTCTGCAGCACTGTATTTTCTTGGCAGTAACAGAAATTGTTAATGACTACTGAAATTAATTTTTTTATTATTATCACCTGTACTATCCATAATTGGCATCAGAACACCTGTGGCAGTGGCAAACAGGTGTGTGTCTTACACATCCCCCTAAGAATTCCTTGCTTGTGCTTCACTCCTGAATCTGGCAAATACACAGTGGTGACATCCTTGATGACCTGGCCTGTTTTTTTTTCCCTGGCAAATAAATTTTCCATAAATCTTCCATGTCAGTGATATGGTTGCTTCCTGGGATAGTTTGGACCTGATTATCCATCCTGTAACTAAAAGGTGGCACTATTTCTCTCCCTGTGTAGTACACATACGGATCTTCTACCTACTGGCCACTGCTAATTATGGGCCTGGTATGAAAGGCTCATTAAATTTATCATGGTCATTATTGTTTTGGCTCCATTTATTTGGTATTTATCTGGGGGCTACAAATCAATAGAAAATTTTTATGTACTACTATGGCACTTAACGTTGGATTGCTTTTATCAGAATCATCTGCGAATACCTATGAGCATGGACAGGAACAAAAGGTAAGGATAAATCTGTATTATCGAGGAAATCAAATTAGATTCAAATGGTTCTTTTTTTATTTTGTGAAATGAAAGCCCTAGATTCAGCCCCTTGAGCTGGCCAAGACCTTTTGCTTTGGGAGACACAGCCAAAACTTCATTAACCATACTGAGATAAAATCTCTGGCTGACTGTCTCTGTTTTATAAAGCTTTGAAAGCTACAGCCCTTCAGAAAGGAAAATATTTTTCTTTATTCTCATACATACAGAAGTTACTATGTCTTCTAGCCCAGGTAGCTCTGCTCAGTGAGCTTAGCTAATGGAAAAATCACTGGATTAAACCATTGCCTTAAGATGAACCTAAGTAAGCACATTTTTCAAGACCAGGTGATTGCCACAGCTCTTTTTTTTTCCTACAGTTGAGTGACGTGAGCTGGAAAGACCCCTCTAATTTTGGTGAAATCTACCATCTCTTCAATACTCTATTCAATATGCCTTTCTAGAATTCAGGGTTTAGTACAGTTCTCATACAGTGTATATCAGCTTTCTACTCCGATTCCAACTCTGCTTTTGTCATTCATGGGTGACAGAATTTCACGTCTCCAAATTAGTTCTCGTGCAAGCAAGGTGCTTTTGTAGTCAGACAGATGGCCTAGGTTTGATTTCTGGGCTAGAGCTTGCTGTCTGGGAGGAAAATGCCTTTTGTTACTATCTAAAGGATCTACAGTGACACATTACAGGGAGAGCTTGGTGCTAATAACACCAAGGTTGTGTTCAGTCCCCATATGGGCCATTCACTTATGAGCTGGACTCGATAGTCCTTGTGGGTCCCTTCCAACTCACAATATTCTGTGATTCTCTGAATTCAATCTGGAGTTGAGGGAGGATTGCATACAATGAAGTCTTAGGGAAAGAATCAGGGCCAGAGTCCAGGCACAAAAGAATCCTGCTAAAAGTGCAGAGGTTTCATGTTTTTATTAGAACAGGAGTAAACAAAATTTCCTAAGTATAAAATCTAAATCTTTTCCAGTTGTTGAGACCTTGTCCCCAACCGAATAGTCACAGCATGAAGGGCAGATCGAGGTTCTTCTCACCAGTGCCAAAGTAGACGTAGCCGAATTGCTTGGTCATTGGGACATGGTAGAATGTCAGTCCCAGCCACAGCAGGCTCCGCAGCACCACCACAGTGCCTCCCTTCTCCAGCTGGATACTCCAGGAGCCTGTGTGAGAAGATGTGCAAGTGAATCACTGGAAAAGAGAAGGAGGCAGCGTTCCTGCAGCAAGTTGTCCTAAGCTGAGAGAAGGGCTGCCATGGGTTCTGCCTGACCAGTTAACAGGGCGCAAGGCTGCACTGGAGTTTGTGACACCTGAAAAGAGGGAAGTCAGGGGGAACATAAGCTTCGATGCCCTGTTTTCCTTCTGTCAGTTCAGCACTGCAGGCTGCCCTCATTTCCAGATGTCTGTGTCTAGGTTCACATAGTAACATATTCCCATGGCTATGGGAATGTCATATGCGTCACAGGAAGGGACCTTCAAGCTCCAGACTTGTATAGTTGATCCCCAGGAGAAGCTGCAGCTATTCTTGGCTGCTTCTGAGTGGGCAGCAGTTACTCCAACAAGCTCTGCCACCTACTTGGTGTAGCTAATAGCTGTAGAGAGCCAAGATGAGCTACAGCAATCCTGCATAGGTATGAAATTTGTCCTTAAAATAAACTTCGAGCATTAGTAGTGGGAAGAGGAAGAAGGTGCTTTCCTCCTTCAGGGAAGACTGGTTTCTCTGATGCAGCAAATGGAAAAAGATGAGAAAATAAAAAGTAGGGTATTTCCTTTCTCCGAGAAATTTATGGAAACGGTTAATTCCCTTCAGTCGTTCTTGGCTCCACCATTGAAGAGGATGTGCGTGGTAGGGGCAAAGGGATTAGTTTCCACATTAATTTTGCTTTGGCTCTACAGAAGAGGTTCAGAGCCAGTGTGAAAATGTAGTTTCTTCTGGATGCAGGGAGCTCAGAGGCACTGAGTATTTATTTTGCATCTGACACGACAGCTTGGGAACTGTGCCAGAGGGAGGGGGCTGAAGCATCGGCTTGGATTCAATGCCGGAGGGCAAGGAGCTGCCAAGAGCAGAAAATACCAGCTTCAGCACCAAATCAGTAATGCCTGGAGGCTACAATGTAGGGAAGAAGGTTCCTGCTGAATCTCCATCTAAAAAAAAAGGAGCAGGCCCAAATTAAAGAAAAAAATGTGGTTGGAACAGTCAGGCTACCACTGGCCTAGAGTCAAGCAGCCAGCCTATCTGCACCCAAAGCCAAAATCTGCCAATTCCAGAGTAAGCAGAAAGCGCATAATGTGCTGGGCCATTTAGGCAGTATTCATCTTTGTAGATAATTTTAGGCTCATTAATTTTAGGCTCATCAATTTATGCTATGATTCATGCTTACTCATGTCACGGTTAGCCTGGGGAAGGGCTTCTGTGATTGCTGTCAGCTGCCTGTCCTCCCCCTCCCACTCACTTGTGACTCTTGGCCAATTTTAGTCACATCCAACAAAGGGCTGAAGGGCTTTAACACCACAGGTTCCTACAGCAGGTCTCCCTGGGGTGTGGCCCAAGAGGTGGCTGCAGCTCCTGGAGCTTTGTTCGGTCTGCCAGCGGCTGCAGGGAGGCACAGCCTGTTAGGCCTGTCCGGCAGCCAGAGGCAGCAGCTAGCTGGACAGTCTGCATTTGTGCAGCCTTGGCCTCCCTTGCGTGCTCCCTCACAGTACATGTTGTCTCATGTGCAGTTCACGGCAAACTACAGTAGCTGAGGGAAGGAGGGAAGTTGAGGGGAAATGTTTATGTGGTGGCTGCAGAATCAGAAAGGAACAATACAATTCAAAACCCTGTAAAACCAGATGTTGTGAGTTGTGCTGCTCACCTGTTACCTAACTTCACTTCGTATTTCCATACTTCACAAAAGTTTCTTGGACACCACTGTTTCCTCTGTCTTCTTCAGCAGCAAGTTCCACATGTTTGTTATACTATAATATGCAAGTCCTGTGTCATTTCTGATCTGTTACCTTTCAAAGTACCCTCTTCAGCCACGTGCAAACGTGGAACTCAGTGAACAGCAATATGTACCTCCTTTCTGACAGACTGACTTGAGCTGCTGTACAGAAGTACAAAACAGACATTCACGGTCTTTTGACTCAGGAGATTTCTGCTTTGGAGAACTTACTCCTGACTCGCTCTCCTCCACACTTCCACTAAAGACAAACTGGGCTTGCAGTAAAGCAGCGCACTACTTAATATGCGACAGTCAATACAGGGGTGTGCCATCTTTTCACCTTTCTTGCCCTGTGACATTCTTAACACAAGTCCTAGGTACAACATGAACTAACATCTTCACAAGCAGTGGTTTCACATACAAGGCAACCCCAATCTCCCATCCAGTCTCTCCAGTGCCACTCATATGGACACAAACTGGACTGGATCTTTTTCATACCTGGAGTAAAAACACCTATTATGGTTCAGCCACTGGGACTACAAATCCTGACTGAGGGGGTCTCTTACAAAATCTGCATGTTCTTAAGAAATTTCACCACTTGGATAGCAAGGCAACCCAGATGAGGAATACATCACTACAAGGCAGATCATCCAACAACTGAAGCACTATAGCCAGTTGCTGTCAAAGGACAAGCTTTTAGTTTCTTGAACTTTGTCTCTGCAAGTTTTCAGCATTTGCTAGTGGCAGTAGCATGAACCATGCATAGGAACATTGAGCAACAATCAGCAAGCAAATAGGTCTGAATGTAATAGTGACAAATAACTTTCTCAATTTCTCCTTTGAATGATGGTTTCCAGCACATGGTTCTTCAGCTTGAATTTGCAGAAATGATCTACAAGTCTTTCCTCCAAATACTGGTGGTACTTGCTGCAGCTTTACACACTGGTTTGCAGAGAAGGGGATGACGACATGCCGTAAACTTTTCGAAAAGTTTCTCTGACAAAAAGATAATGCAATGAGGAACTCTGTCTTTGATTTAGGACCAGTCCTCCGAGAAGCAAGTCTTTCAAGAATAGGACTAAGCCTTGCCTTGCTGGGTGGTGAAAACCTTTAGGGATTATCTAATTTGTTAATGCCTCCCAACATACTGGAAGCATCTAACAACCTGGGTACATGTCACAGCTTGTTTATATATGTTCACTTACACAGATGAACCCTCTACCCCAAACCATTTACACAGAACAAAAAGAAATACCTGGAGCATGACAAGTGGGAAAGGTAAGAGGGAAAACAGGGATTTTAATGCTCTTAGGGACTATATCTGGATTCAGACATCTTCTTGTTAGATAAATTCACAGAGGAGGTAGAGTAAATCAAGTTCAACATAATTAAATCCGTACATCTGTGCTCTGGGGCAATAGACATGGATCCATAATCTCCTCAGAACATCTACCCAGTGACATGCAGGCTTACCAGTCTCAGCAGAGTATTCATCAGCAAACTCTGCTGATCAAAGGAACTTCCCATGCACCTTCACACCTGGCAGAAATGGACAGATATAATTGAAGACGGCTCCATTCACTTTCACACTACATCTCTGAAGGCTGTGATGTGCAGTTTCTGCATTTCCCTATCATCTGTCCAAGCTGTGAACCCTCAAAGGGCTTGAATTTGTCATTTCATAAATCTGAGACCTTTGGGGAATATTAATTGCTATTGTTATACTTTCCAGCTCTTCTCTGGCCCTTCATTCTGCGTGTAGTTCTACACAAATATGGACAGTAAAGTTTTGCTGATGCTGCATAAGCCTTCCTGTGAAATGAGGGCCTGAATAAAAACAAGCGGGTCACATAAAGGCAATCCCATCTGGACCAGCACAACATAGGTTGAGAACAGGAAAAAATTACAAGAAGCTGTCTGGAACTGCAATGTCATTTTCACTGTCGTTTCACATTTTCACTGGCATCCTGTTTTCAGCCAGAATGATGGTTAGTCTTAGAGCTGCTCTTTATTCTGCGGAGCCAAAGAGTAGCAGCAGTGCCACCTTCCACCTTCTACTAACTGGATCACTAGAGACATTTTTCTAACCTAGTCATCAAAGGTGATTTATTCAATATACTTTTCCAGACTGGACTTTTGTGACGCACAAAACCCATTCAGAAACTGCATTTGATACACAGTGCTGGTTTATTTTCTAAGAAGAGATTACATTAAAGTTCTGTAACCTATCTGGGTTCTTTGGACCTCTTCATTAAGGGAAAAAATAACCTCTTATCTCAGAACTTTTTTTTCCCCCATACCTCATCACACCAGCAGTACTTGAGGAAATGGTGCATAAAACAAATTTTGAACTCGTGAGACATGGAGAAAGTTATTCTCTTGGAAAGATACAGGACACTTGTGTTCTCCATCACAGCTCTAATCTCACAAAATTCAAGCAAGATGCTTTTTCAGGCCCACCTTTCTTGTAGGAGTTTGAAATATTGATGTCATAAATCACTCTAGAAGTACTTTAAACAGTAATTAATGAACAGTATGCAATAATAGCTTAAAATGAATACGCCACTTTTTCTTCCTCAAGAGAAAGTCGTAGAAATGCATTTAATAATGCAATATAAAAAGGAATGAGAACTATGAAAATTAAATGCTACTTTCATCCTTTTTTTTTCCTTTTTCTCTCTTTTGTTTTTTAAACTTCTGTGCTATTACAGATGGTTCTTGGGGTAAAACCATACATAGATAGCTGCAGGTCTGTATTACTATAAAAATCAGCAGACTGCTGGGTCCAGATCCTTTCCATCACTGGCTGAGAATATTCCATGGCAGTCCCCGTGTCAGACAATATGTCTCTTACTGAGAGACTGGGAAGCTCAAAGCATCAGTCTGTAAGGTACACCAAGATTCCTAGATAAAAGTTGTCAAGAAAAAAAGACTGAAAAATATTATTTGCATTGGAGGGAATACAACTAGAACTAGGAGACAGCAAGTAAAGGTTGGCTTTCCTAGAGTTAAATACTGGTTTTAACTTGCATCTCTGTGTGTGCTGTCTCTAAATCAGGCAGCAGAGTTAACTTCACTCATCATGTAAAGTTTGCTGAGGTGCAGGGAACTGGTCATTGCTTTCACACTAGAGATTCCTACAGTAACACTGCTCTGGTGAGGTTCCTTAAGTTCAAAATGCATTTTTTAAAAGAGCAAGTTAAGCTGCACCCAGCAAATTTAAGAAAGCCAAGCACTGTCTGTGCTGAAACTATTGCCTGTTGCTGCTCCAGAAGGGAAGGGAGGGAGCTGCTGTGTGGGAGGAAAGAGCATGGGAAAAGTATCTGCTGGATGAAGATCTGGAGCTTCCTATTCCCTCTTTGGATCAGGCTGCAGCCTCCACCCCTCTAAACACAGGCAGGAATTCTGAGGAGTTCCTTACATCTTTCCCAAACAAGAAAGTGCTTTGAAGATCCTGATGCTCACCCAGTGTTAAACCACTGCCTTTTTTATGGCCCTTCAACAGCTGCCAGAACACCAGGGCTGAATTTCAAAAGTCAACCTCCTTCTCAGCTTCTTCTTCCTTTCCAGTCGCCAATAGAAATCCCTGTCTCATCCCCCATGTCTGCCTCAGCTATGGGCTGAATCTTGTAATCCACAGAAGCAATAGGGTGCGTGAGACAAAACCCTTTTAAGAGGGCTGTTTGCAGAAGAACTTTCTTGCTCTAACTGGTCCACTTTCAGTATGACCTCTCATAACACTGCTGCTTTGGAGGTGATTCAGCAATGCTTCATTTCAGTGCAAGCTTGAGAAGAAACAGCTTTTAAGAGCTAGACAGCCTAATAGAGCGGCTCCACGTCACAAAAGCTCACAGAGGGTCATAAAAGTGACATTATCTATTCCTCTTCAAAGGAGGAAATGTCTCAAGGGAAAAGCAGCTACAGCGTGGTTGCACTTACCATTAACACAATATGCTGCCACAAGAGCAGGTTACAACATCTATTGCTGCAGTTAGTCCTGAGTGAGAGTCAAGTACGGAGTTCCAGGACAAATATTAACACGTGGAGAGGGGCAACATAACCATTTCCCTCTGCAAAAGCAGCCGCTGCTTGGCTGCATGACCCCAAGCACTTAGAGCTGACAAAGCCTCACTACACCCATGGGATTTAGCTTCCATTTCCATCCAACAGAAAATCCTACACTGAGAAGAGCTTCCTACCTTTAATTTGTTGTCTGTAGGGAGCAAAGACAAATTGCAAACCAGAGAAGCTGTAAGGAAAGGTCACTGTGCTTTGGCTCTCAATGAATTGTGCCACACGGACATTTCACGCACAGCCTACCAGCCATAAGGACACATCCAAACACTCCTATGTGGGGCCCAAACTCGTTCGTGCCACTTACTGGCTGCAAACTAAATCTCTTTCATTTGCTTGACACACCACCTGCACCCCATATGTTAACACTGCTGTCAATATTTCCAATTCCCCATATAACTATTTAATAATAATTAAATAAAAACACAGACTGGTTGCAGGTTCAGTACTATTTTTAAAAGCCTCCAGAGCCAGGAAAGCACAGCTTACAGTCAGATGCTGCCAAGCAGCTCTCGCATGGTCCTAATGCCTGCCATGTCCTTGACACACAAAACCCACTATGCCCAAACCCCAAAGTAAAATGATCATACTTTAGAGGCTTTTCCTCTCCATTATCCTCTCCCACTGGGGATGCCTCTGCAGTAGAAATGATTTCGACAGACCCAGGCCTTCCATTTACACATGAAAAACCTATTTCCTGCTGACAAGGAAGACTCAGGAATTGCAGTGCTGTCCCAGATACACGGTATTCAGGTACCCCCAAGTAAAAATGAAATTCAGACCATACTTAGACATCCAACAACAGTGCTGCTTAATCCAGTTGAAGCAGCCTCTGCCCTCCAACCCTTATCCCCACCCTCATCATTCTTCCATCACAGAGATCACAAAAATGTTTATTTACTGCTCAGTGAGTCAGGTTGGGGAAATGATCTGGCTGAAAAACATACTAGACAGAAATAACATTATTTTTCCAGCTGGAATCTGACTGTACAGCCAGCAATGCCAACACAAAAGAAGGGACAATACACAGATATAAATGAGCAGCGGAGGATAGGAAGGACTGAAAAAGCTAGCACTGAAGTAATACACATAAAATTAGAGCCTCCCTTATAGTCCTGTTAGTTTGCCCTTTAGTCCTAAATCCACCTGATAAAACAAAACAAAGCAAAGCAAAATAAAACAAAAATATTAAAATTTTGAAAAAGATACAGACTGTGCAGAAAGCATTAGAGTAAAGACTTGGAATAGGGCTGTGCACTGGAGGAAACAGCAAGACCATATGCCATCAAAACTTATAAGGAGTAGGAAAAACTGATTAAAATCCATGCTATTTGTATTCTGACAGCTACCATACAGATCACTGAATCTTGGGTTTTCTGTAGTAAATTTAGAAATCTCTCAGAGTGGCAAATCACCTCCTTCCAAAGCACAAGTTTGTGCTAGATCTCATCACACTCCATATTTCTTGTTCAGCTGGTCGCTGTGGAAACGTTTTTGGAGCGTGCCAGGAGTCACGTAGCATCTACCTGGGGAGCCCCTGCATTAATCCGTCACCTTCGTGGGTTTCTCTGAGCCCATTGGTTGGTAGGAAGAAAAAGGAGTCTCTCGCCCCTCCCTGTTCTGAATGAAAGACGCTTCCTCTAAATCTTGCTACAGGATTTCAGGCTCAATTCAGCTTCTTTGGGGCTTTTGTCACCAAACAAATGTGATGTCTTTGAAAGAAAGATTAACAATTTGATGAAAGGATGCAATGGGCAGCTTTGTTCTAGCCTGCTTCCCCTAGAGCTTTTGGTCACTGTCACTTTCTTACCCACGGGAGAATATCTGTCTGACTCTCAGAGGAGATTATGGCCACCTTGTAAGAATTTTCCTCTCCTGGTAACAAAGCACTGGCCACTTTGAGGAGGTGATAATGATGAACGGGGGCTGGATTAGGGGCAAAGAACCTCACATTGATCTCTGAATTCTGAGAAAACACAAAGGAGTCGATGCTGGGATTCAAAACCCATCAAATGCTGAGAGCACATCCAATTCGCTCTCCTGCAGGAGGGGCAAGGCCGCAAGCCCTGTCAGTCCCCCAGTCGTACTTCTTACCTCATCATCAAATTAGCAAGGCTAGTTAAAAGGGCTTGGGATGAGGAACAGATGGCATGGCTTAAAAATTGTTGATGTTTTTGTACTAAACTAGATACGAATTTTGGACCAAATTACCCGAAGAGTTTACCAGTTTCTGAGAATACTGTCACACTAAGCATATCCACACAATGCAGTGCTGATATTCAAGCTAATTCTGAACACTAAAGATGGCTAAGCATCTTTTAATGCCTGTGATAGCCTAGCTATTTCTGCTCAGCATAACTGCTGTACAAATACACCTAAAGATGAACTGTCCCCTGTCCTTTTCCCTTTACACACTGCCAAACACTCGTTCAGCATGCGGAATTTCAGTCTATAGGATATTTGTGTACAGCAAAACAAGATAATGCCAATTGGCTTCCTCCTTTCAAAAGCTCTGTGGCCAAAGGGGCAGCAAACAGCAAAGAAAAGGTATATGCAGGGCTGGCACGACTGCACAGGCAGGAGCTGCCACTCCTTGGAGCCCCTTCAGGAGGAGATCACTCCTAGCAAAAGCTGACCTCATTCTGACTTCAGTGACACACAGACTGTCCTAGGATTTCCCCCACAAGTAATTTTTCATCATTCCCTAGAGAAAAAGTTAGGCCAAGGCTGACTGATGTGGTGATAAACATGCAGCTTCTGGTTCTATAAGGCTTTACCAGAATTTCCCATCATTTTAGCAAGAAGTTCATCTCCTTTTTATGTCCAAGGAACCAGGAGCTTAAATGGTCATGATTTCTTTCACTGAGGAGGAAAAAACCCTTTAAATACAATCGCTAGAAAATTGCTACGAAGACTCTGCTTCTGTCCTCATTCTTTCCCTACAGCAGTCAGGAGGGTGAAGGACTCCACCACAGCTCTCAGTTGATGGGCAGCCCTGTTCCAGTATAAACTCATCCAAGGTCTGACTAAACAAGACCCTGAGGTGATACAGACCTAGGACCCAAAAGCTGTGAATGCACTGCTTTATTACGCATAGACACAAAGCCCAAGGAAAACAGGCTCCTTTCCAATAATCAAAGCAGACCATGATCAGCCAGTCAAAAGATCTAATACTAGCTGGACAGGGAGTCCTCCTGCCGTGCTGCCATGTGAGAGGTTCCAGTCTGATCTTGAACTCCTGAGCTGGCAGCACCCCAGCTTGTAGGAGGGATAGCATCTTGTTTTGCTCCCAGACAGCTTTCTTGGATCACTGCAGGAATGGCCTTAACAGCCTCTACACATCACTAGCAAAAATTAAGAGTGACCCTACCTTTGAAGAATGTAGGTGACATGCTTATATATTGTGTATGTCCATTTGCATGCATGTGATCTCTAAGGATGCTGAGAAAGTTACTGAAAAGCCTAGTGACAATTCCAGAAATTGCCTAAGCTTGAAAGGGAGAGAATATCTTCCCTATACCTACAGTTCAGGAGGACAAGATGCCACACACAGTCTGGAAACTCAGGCCATACCTTTTCCTCGATTTGATGCTGCTCTTAGTGATTTTCTTTCTCATTTTACTTTTCCGTGGTTTCCTTTTCTGTGCTTAGCACTGACAATACTGGCACCATAGTGCACCCTGCTGGAAAGCAGCAGCTAGAGCCATCCTGGAATTATTTCTAGGGATGGCCGACTTCAGTTTGAACAGAGAAATTCAGGTACCAATGCTTTTACTAACAACCCACTGAGCCAGCTACTGGGTTCGATTTTCAGATTAGAAATCCTACTGTTCTGATGCACACTCATCTAGTTTTCTCATTCTCTAACACTGTTTTGTAAAGCTTGTTTGTCAAAACTACTTGTATTAATGTCAGGTAACCCCATGGGATTCTGTACCTCAGTTTCACACATTCACCAAGCCTAAGGATCACATCTCCTAACGAGGAATGAGGATAGCTGTGTGCCATGCTAGGTATTTCAGTCTACATTTTGGCTACCTCTTTTCATCCCTGCGAACATGAAGTACTGCCCTCTCGTTTATTATGAGTCTTTTAGTTTGGATTTCAGTGAGACAGCTTGAAAAGCCTTGTCCCCGTGTGGCTCTTGGCAGGCTAAGGAGTAAAGTGCTCTTGCTCTCGGCTTTCACAGAGCTGGGGAGGTGCTGCTTATTGTTAAGCAATGAAAGGGGAGGGCTCAGGTCACATCTGTGAAATGTTAGTGGAGAAGGGAGGCTGGGTGAAAGTAGGTGGCCAGCGCAGCATAGCACTTTGCTGGATTTTGCAAGGCCACTAGGGAGATAGGCAGCCATTTGTCTTAGAGCCCTGATAAAGGGCCCTTGCCTCTGGTGGCTGGCTGGGGGCTGTAAATACCTCTGCAGACACAGACTCTTCAAATGGCTGGAGACCGAGGCTGATAGGGGATTAATCGCCTTGAAGGGAGGGGGGAGGGGGATCGAAAGCAAGTTAATTAGCTGTGTTAATGTATGGAGATAAAGCAGGGTCGTGCCTCCTGGCCTTCTTCCTTCCTGCACCCTGACTTTTGGGACAGCCATGATGGGGCTACCAAAATGGCCCTTGAGAGCAGCCACGGAAACTATCTCCCACTTAGAAATGCAACCCCTCCATCTTCAAGGACCCATTACGCACCAGATTTTGCTAAACCGATAAAGACCGTGCTAATGAACCTCAGATGACAGGAGGTTAGTGTTCTAACTGAGGCTACTGTTCAGCAAGCTTACAGAAAAGCTAGTGTTCAAAGTTTTCAGCCAAAGAAATGGCCACAAATGCCTTTGTCTGTAATGCTGTATAAGGAATGCTCCAAAACCACTGCACTTTCAGGTGAAGAAATAGAGCTACAATCCAAGTGGCTGTCACTTCCCCGACTGTCAAATGGTAAAGGAGCTGAATTGATCATCTGTCTAGGCACTTCTTCTACCCTACCTTCATCGTGAAACAGCAAGTACACAAGACTTACTGATTCACCCTGCCACTGTATACCCATTTGGAATGATGCTACAAAATCTCTCTCAGCAATAAAGATCCACAATGGACAGCAGTAAGTCAGGAATCTCCTCAGTCCTCTTTTGAGCCCTCACATATCATAGTTCAGAAAGCAAAGCCAGCTGAAATGAGCTGACTTGCACTTAATCACTGTCTCAGGAACCCACTGTCACCTTTGTGTTACTGCCACTGACAGTGAAGAAGTCCAAGCTGAACATCACCCTCCACGGCTGTCATCAAGTTTATGGCCAGGCATACCAGGAATCTGGACTCCTACATAGCACTGCCCGTTAAACTGAAGTCAGTTACACATGTCTGGGACTATCAACTTGTATTCGCATTTGACTGAATCACAGTTCCCAGTAAGACATCCAGCATGATGTTAAGATACCAAGAGGCACAGGCTCATCCATGACCCTTGCTAACTGGTAATCATTTCACTGTTAAAAATTGTATCTAATTGTTCATTTTAGTTCTGGCTATAATTTTGAGCTGCTGATTTCTGTTATGCCTTTCTCTGCTATAATAAATAGATCCTCAGTACCTAATACTTAAACTCCACGGAGTATTTACACAGTGTAATGCAGCCATTCTCATGGGCTTTTCCTCAAGATAAACAGATCAAACTGTTTATGTCTCTCACCAGGCTTTGAATCATTTTGTAACTCTTTTCTGCAACTCTCCAGTGTTGCAATGTGCAGTAATACAGTTATGATTCCACTAACAGTATATGCAAAAGTAAAGTCACCCCCCCCCCGTTCCTATTTGCTACACCCTTGTTTATCTATCTGCAGATCAAGTTACCCTTTTAAGTCTCAAGATCAGCCTGGGAGCTGATGTTCAGTGGGTTGTGCCTGGATTTCCTTTCAGAGACACAGCTTCTACAGTACAATTCTCAAAGTCTGACTTAACAGTCCTGACTTTCCTCATGTGACTTTGCAGGTAGGCACATCAAAATGTACTGTATTTAAGTAAGCCCAGTTTTCCAGATCTCTGTATCCATCCTGCCCTTGTCATTATTTGTCTCTCAACCAACCCTTTACTTTTAGATCATTTATAAATAAGTTGAAAAATATCAATATTGGCACTGGTCCCTTTCTGACCTCTTCCAGAAATACGCCCATTCAATGAATTCTGAATCACAACTGCTATGGAAGATTAAATTTAGGAGAATAATTCTGCAATGCCGGAATTTATTAAAGATTATTATGCCACAAGTCTCCTGAGATAATGATTTCAGAAGTAACTTATCCGACTCTGCCATTTTAATGTTTTTGACCCACAGTAAATGTTGTTTAACTCTACCCTCCCTTAGCAAAGTCTGAAAACTGTCTGAAACAGTATTTTATTGTCTTTGCTTGATGCAAATCCATATTCTTTCCAAAAATAAACCACAAAAAAACTGAGCTCTTCTGCTCTTCCACATGCTTATCAGCCTTTTCACCATCACCATTTAGTGACAGTTTCCAGTACCTTTACTATGCTTTCTTTTCTTCTCAATATAGTTTAAAAAAAATCTGCCTTACTGTTGTCATGGACTATTCCAGTTATTCTGGCTCCCTTTGTCATTCTCTACTCATTATAAATTCCAATTTATATAAATCATTAATCATTCCAAACCTTCTGCATTTCCTTTTATATGTCTTTTTAAATTCTAATTTCTACTCTTAATCTACAAGTGAACTGTGGCAAGTTTTCAGCCAAAGGCAGCTATTTACTGACTAGGGGTCATGACTTTTGAAGAAAGTCTCCTCACATAAATCCTATTTCGACTCATATCTTTTCTTATCTGGACATACCTCCCCACCTACATCAGTTTTTAGCAGTGTTCTGTTGGTGTCCCTTATCTCCATATCAAAGTGATCTGAGTCAGTAATCTGTAACAAACCCTCGGAGTCAAGTTATTGCTTTTCTGAACTGTAGTTTGAAAGTGCCAAAGAACTGAATTCCCCATCCCTTGTCTCACTTCCTTCCAAACTTTCCATTCTACACTAGTACCTTAGGCTTTCACTCATCCCCTTTCTTTATCTTTGCACAGTGGAGCATAGTCTAATCTGATACCAGGATCACAGTAAAATCAACGTTCCCCCTCCATTTTCACTTCCCCCATCATTATCAATGCCTGAAAAGTGTCTCTTTTTCGTATCTCCACTACATTAAGTCATCAAGTGAAATGCTGTAGGCATGCTAGGAATTATTGCTATTTGCTTTGCCATTCCATTATCTACAAGCAGATGTAAAACTGCCACAGCCCCAGTTCCTGAAATATTATGTCCAGAGTTCTAAACTCCGTGCAGCAGAAAGGACAACGCTGGCAGTGTGCCAGCAGCTGAAAGGCCACATCTAATTGTGCATAAAGTTGAGCAGATTGTCTGCTTAGACTAGAGCAAACAAGCTTATCTTTAATGCAGACATATGGCCAGCAAAACCTACAGATCCCAGCATGCAACGTTCTGGCCAGCTGGCCATTTGGATCAGGATGAAGCATTACATGATCTGATACTGTGGTGACAGAAGATCAGTATCACAGCTCTCCATGTCCATGCCGTCGAGACAAGGTTCTCATTTCCCATTTTTCTCTAGAATCATTTTTAAAAACACATTAAAAAAAAAAACAAACTAAATCAGTCACTTGTCTGTGGGAGCTGAGACACCAAGAAAAACCAGACAGACTCACAGGATGATTAAAGGAGGAGCAGCAACATATTCTGAACTCTTAAAGTGCACAGATAACCTGATAGATAGACACACAGACAGAATCTGGAACCTGCAAACACCACAGATATCACTGGTAAAGATAAGAATGGCAGACAGTTTTGTTACAAAACTCCAGGTTTTCCAATTTTGCACTAAACTCTGCTTTTACCATTGTTCCCTTTATTCAGCCCAGTTTTAACTTCCTTTCTTCCCACCTCTCAGCTGTCATATAAAATGTTCTCTCTGCCTCCAACTTTCCATTCTGTAAGACACCTCTGCTCTCCTATAATGACACACCATATATCTTATGAAAGTTACCCCCTTGACAGCCCTCACAGATGCTAAGTCTCCAATTAATAGAGAAAACTATTGCAACAGAGTTGTTATTTTTAGACAGGTTAAAATCAGCCCTTAATCTCTCAGTTCTGTTCTTCAGGTCTTTTAAGATGGTAGGGGAATTTAGCCAATGCAGGCTGGGAGCATCACTCCAGTGTCACTTACCCCAGATCACTTTTTATGTATTTGTTGAGAAAATAAGACAATTCTAGCTTCACTCACAATTCTAGATGCAATAAATTTGAGAATTCCTATTTCTGCTCTGACAATAACTGTTCAAGACAGGATCTAACCAGGAAAGGCAAGAAAAACTTCAGGTCAAAGTGAGGGGATTTGCCAGAGCTATGAACAACATGTCAGTAAACAGAAAAAAAGCACTGTCTATTTTTTCTGCTCTGTCAGGACCACCATGCACTGTCAGAGCTGAAGAAAAGTAATCTGTGAACCTGAGTTTGAGCATCTCACAACCAGGAGTGCCTTTGGCAAAGCCATGCTGATAAAATCAGCAGAAAGCCTATGTCTGCCCTCTGTTTTTTTCTTTCTTTGCCACATTTTCACAAGTAACCAGTACTTTTTGGCAACCTGCATGCTTGTTAAAGGAGCCTGGGTTGATCTTTCTTTAATGTCAGAGCTCCTATCTGCGTGTGATAGAACGCAATTGGAGAGGCTACATGCCTTGCTAATCCTGTAACCAATTCCTGTCTTACCTCCTTCACCCCCTTCATCTCACCCCCGAATTCAGGACAGAGCAAGCAGAGCTGCACAGGCACCATGATGAATCTTCTCTTCCACCAAGAAGCATTCAGATGCACTTTAACTCAGGTAGTCTTTGAGAGGTAACTTTTTTAAGAAGACTGAGATCTAAACTAACAGCAGCATCCTCCCGGGAAGGGGGCAAAGGTTCATGCTTACACAGACATCAGGCTGCCACAGGAACACAATCAGTGGCACAGCTGAGCCGCAGTTTCTACCTGCCACTGGGTAAAATACAGCTTCAAGTCAAATTTGGTTTGAAGACTTTAACAAAACCACCATCTTCATATCTAACACATAGTGTGTCTCCCTACCACGAGGGAGGGAGGGAAGAAAGGTGGGGAGCAGGGGGGAGGCAAACAGCTGCAACACCAGAACTACCATAGCAGCTAAAATTTTCTTAGGAGATATCTAGGATCTAATCCCTCTTGCAATTCTGCTTTGAGTCAAAAGGGCCACCTCAATGAGCCAGTGTATGTAAAAATGTGCAGTCTTTCCAGACTACAGCTCTGGAAAATGACTGCATCAAGGACACTCCCAGTAAGTTGAAGAGCGGTTTAGATTTTAGCAGTATCTGTTCTGTCAAAAATGTTCAGAATTCAGGCAGGAGCTCACATTCTCAGTTCTTTTTTTGCCAAAGGGAAGATTGGGAGGAGGGGGTAAGAAGAGAGAGGAAGGGAGAGAGGGAGAGTCTGAAAAGCTATTTACAACACTGGCAATTCACTGTCCGTCCACTCAATTCCATCCGGCACAGGTCACCTAGTATCCTATCCTACTACTCCAGGACATGAATAAAATAACAAATCTAAGTTCTAACTGTTTCCCTAGAATCTTTCTTGACAGAGGACATGAAAACACTTGGTCCAATCCAGAAAAATGCAGCAAATCAGCAAAAAGCAGATAGAAACAAATAACAAGCCACTCCCATCTCTTTAGAGAAATATCCTGCCAGAGGGATCCCTGGAAGAGACTTTAAATATATTTGCAGTTGTCCAGCAGAACAGTAGAGATGTAAACTGAAGATACAATTCAGTGTGCCTGTATTTTTTTCTCCTTTCACAGTGTATAATCCCGCCAGAGTACAGACTATTTCAACACAGTTTATCAAAGGAACATTTAAATTCAGCCTCTCAGAGATAGCAGCTTGGTGTTAATGAGAGCCCATTTAGATAAAGAGCAATACTGGATGGGACAAGAGGTGTGAAATACTTCAAACCACATAAATTCCCTCTATCACTGGTGGAGTTATCTCTCCCAATAGGGTCACCAGTTGTCACAGGCTTTACAGAAGTCAGGAGGGAAAACAGCACTGAGGCAGAGTGTGGTCAGACCTGTTGTGAGGATGTGACAGCCCTGGTACACTTACATCTTTCCATTGTAAGCATTTAGAATTGCATAAAACAGGAAATAACTAGTAACATTTAGTAAAGGATAAAGTTCCTTTACAGATTCACAGAAGCTTCTTCCAAGCACACCACCTCCACAGTAACCCACACCAGTCCCCTCGGTGTTTCCTAGGCTATTCAAACTTCCCTACTGCCCTCCCTTTCATTGCATCTGTTGATTATGCTACCTTTACCTCGTGGGATATCATGCTCCAGAGAATCTAGAAAGTCAGTGGATGGGTCCAGGTCAGCCTTTTCCAGCAGGGTTTTATTCTTCAGGTTAACAGGCTCAGTGAAATGGAAATAGGAACTTAACTTTTTTGCCTCCAGCAAAGACAGACCTGCAAACAGCCATTGGTGAACATTAATACAGTGAGCTAGGGTAACATTCATTATACTATCGAGAATAACACTATTTCTCTAATGCCCACAGCCTAGGACAGAATCACAATCTTTCTCCAGTAGACTCCACAGAAGGCTTGACAAAAACAGCTGTCAGCACTCCCCGATGCTGTGCATTGCAGACCATTCTGACTGCAGTCCCAGATCACCAACAGGTACCGAATGGAGGACAACTTTCTGTGCCCATTTGGTCATATCCTATATCTAAATGGACAATTCACTTCATCTACAATTGCTAAACGCTGACATAAACTACAGTTTATACAGAAAAATTACTCAGTTTAATGACTCAGAACTGACTCTTTTCCCACCTTCCGGCACTGAATCATGCACCTGAACATTGGTAGCACTGGATTCTCTCCTCCCTGTTCATCTTACCAAAGTGAAAAAAAAAAACCCAACTGAAATCAAAACATCAGTTAGAGAAAGTCATCTTAATTTACAGCCTTTATGATCAAAGTACAGTTGATCCTGATAAAGACAATCAGAATTTACCTTCAAAGTGTCTGTTTTCATGCACAGACCCAAGAGGAGTCTTCACAAATGCCCCCCGGGGTACGATACCAACTGCTCTGTCTATCTGTTCTATCGTAGCTATGAGGCGGGCCTCCTCCTTGATCACAGGCTTAAAGAAAAATAGGGAAATCTTAAAGGCACAGCTTTGCCCTTGTTTCCATTTCTGAAAATAAACTTGAGGTGACACAAGGGACTTACCATCTTGGAGTCCAGTGGCACTAACAGGACCTCAAAAGACATTTCTCTCATAAGATATGACAGAAAATGTGGCTAGGAGCAGACAGTTTAGACTCACCAGAGATCTAACTATCCATCCCTTCATCTGTTCTTTCCTCCCTCTCAATTCACCTACCAATGACTTGTCTATTCATTTATAAAGAGTGCTGCCTGCAGTTACTATTAAAGCTTCAGAAACTGCAGTGAGGATCTGTACCAGTTGTGCATAATAAAGCATAAGGAAAATATACTATTTCTGAGGCCTGTTGAACTCCAGTAAAAACTGAAGTAAGAGTTCAATCAAGAAGCTGTTGCTACACAATGACAGTGACGAATTACAGAGTTACAGAGTATTCTGAGTTGGAAGGGACCCATAAGGCTCATCAAGTCCAACTCTTACGTAAGTGGCCTGTACAGTGACTGAACCTGCAACCTTGGTGTTATTGGCACCATGCTCTAACCAAGAGAAAATTGTGTATCTTTTGCCTGACCACATGCTCATGCTGCTTATTAGAAAGGAGAAGCCACCACTTGTCCAGTGTGAGGGGCACAACTGTCGTGAAGACAGTTTGAAAGTGTTTTGCTGTATTTACCTCCTTACCACCTTCAATCAGTCTTGCAGCAACGTCTGCGTTTATCTCAGCCAAGTTGTACTCAAAAGAAGGATCCCCTTGAAATCGGCCATTCAGCTGCTCAGCCAGTGCAAGTATCTCCTTGGTGGCTGGTGTCAGGAGGCTCCAGTCCAAGCAGTTCAGGCTGCCAATGACAAGCACAACTCAGAGGCGAGCCCTTTAAAGAACAGGGCTCGAAGCAACTTCGCCAGGCCCCTCAGGGCCCAGCGAGGCTCCCTCCCGGAGAGCCGGACAGCACCCCCCGACTCCCACAGGCCCAAATGGGCCAGGCCGCTCCCCGGGGCGGCGCGGCGGCCCCCGCACCTGTACAGGCGGCTGCGGGGCGCG
>WEIT01015941.1:53023-96067 GCA_013389985.1 Dryoscopus gambensis | reverse complement strand
CCCGCCCGCCCCGGGTCACGGCCGCGGGTCGCCCCGCGCTTCCGCCGCAGCAGCGAGGGAGCAGGAGCGTAGTGCCGGCAGTGCCGTGCTCAGCTAACCCCGCCCGGGACACAGAGACGCTGACGAGCAGCAGCACAACGAGGATGCAGTTATGGGTGTCTGCCTGCGCCTGTGCTCCTCACTTTCAAGAGGCCTAAATCCAAAGCCAAGTCCAAAAAGCAGGAGGGGATACAACTGCATTGCACCTTCACCGAGATACCACAAAAAGCTCAATTATCTTTATTTCTTACATGGACAACCCCTTCTGAAACTCACTGCTTACAATGTCACAGATCCTGAGGAGAGCCATGAAACTGATAAGATGGCTGAGAGATTTGGGACTCTTCAGCTTTGGAGAAGGTTTTATGGAGCCCTCATAGCAACCTTCCACTATCTACAGGGGAAGCCAGAGAGGGACTCTTCATTCAGAGCCATAGTGATAGGACAAGGAGTGATGTGTACAAACTGAAACAGAGGAAATTTGGGTTCGATATTAGGAGGAAATTCCTTACTGTGAGGGTGGTGAGACACTGGAACAGGTTGCCCAGGGAGGTTGTGGATGCCGCAATCCTGGCAGCGTTCCCAGGCAAGTTCGGTAAGGCCTTGAGCAACCTGGTCTAGTGGGGGGTGTCCCTGCCCATGGCAGGGGGTGTTGGGACTAGATGGTCTTTAAGGTCCATTCCAACCCCTTAACATTCCATGATTCTGTGATCTTATCTAGCTCATGTACCTCTATAAATAAATGGCTTATTTATAAATTGCAGCATTTGGATTGCTCTTTGGCAGCTCATTTTGCTGAATCACAGACATCCAGGAAACAGCTCCTGCCCTAAAAATCTTGCCGTCTGGCTTAACACAAAATACGATAAATAAGTAATGAGATTGTGCAGCTGCTTAGACAAATAGAATTTCTGTTTGACGTCTTCAGGAAGTTTAAGCTTTTACATGTGTGCATTATATAAATAAATATGTGCATGCACTTACATTTAAATCTATTTTAAAGTCATAAATTCTTTCTTTTTCATCCGTTTCCTGTTCACTTCTAAGGAAAACACTGGTCCTGGGACCGCTGCCTGTAACAGTTATCACCTGATTTTTTGTCAAGTGAGATGTTTAATGGGCTGTACAGCACACAATCTGACCCATTAGCTTTACTTACCCTGCACAAAAAGCAACTCAGATTCCTAAAGATTAACCACCCCTCTTTGACACGAATTATGCAGAACACACAGGAGTGACCACAGACTTTTTGTCCATGCTGCCACCAGCCTGTGCCTGATTTGCCCAATGGAATAGGAATTTTCAGGCTTTGTAGACTCATTTAATCACTGACTTCTCTAGAAGTGTGTGTTAATATTTTATGTTAGGGCTACAGTTGACCAGTAAACAACAGAACTGCAAGCCAAACTAATTTCACACGAGTCAGAGAAGCAACCCAAGATCGTAATGAATTTCTACCACTGTCAACCACAGCTGGATTCAAACCAGATGCTAACAGCTGAGAGGCTCTTTAGCTTATTATGGGTCTTCTAAGCCACCTAGCCTATAGTCTTTGCCTGTCCTGACTGAAGATTATCAAAAAGGATATCTATAGCTTAAGGAAATTCTTCCTGGTTCAGTAAAGTCTGGTGGGTAACTCTGCCCCAATTTGTCTTGACCCCAATTACTAAATACTGATAAGGATCGGGAAGTAAGTGGTTGCATTATTTAACAAATGAAAGGTCAAAAGCGCTGCTATTCAGTAAGGTCAAAGGTTACCATCACTGTTATTACACAGTTCGAAAGCAGTTTCTCCCATTCCTTGCCATTCCAGGCTCAAACAAGGAGCTGCTCAGCAGTGGGGCAGACAGGAGGGAAGAGAGGCACCAGGCATCATTCAGCTGACAGCTGGCTAGGTGGCATTTCTGAGACACCTGCTTCAGCAAGGGAAAGTGCCACAGTCCAGCAGCTCCCATCAGAGGACTGAGTTCTCCAGCCTTTGCACAGAACACGCACATAGCTGAGCTTCAGATTCTCCCAGCTCCACCCTTTAGAGCTGGCGTCCTTTTGGGGTAGAAATCAGTCTCAGGCTCCCCTCCACTCGTCTCAGGCAAGGTAGTGAAGCTTACAGAACTGAGCAACTTCAAATACGTGTGACTTGCTGTTGTGTGCACAGTAGCTCCTGGATGCTTGCACACCTTCATGAAACATTTGAAAACACTTTTAGTGATGTAGCGAAGTGAGCTCATCTTCCTTCGTGTTCTTTAACATACCTCATCTCCAAAGAAAGGAAAATAGCTATGATTCCATGTCACTTCTGTTTCTGCTGGTACAAATTAAGAAGGCTGTTCTCAAAATACTCTTGCAGAACAACTATTGCACTGTCCTGGGCATCCATTGGGCTGACACTGATCACAAGTCATACTGGTCTCCATCACCCACTTTTTTATGTGGTGGGACAAATCTGCAGTTGGTTCTGATGCCACAAAAAATGGATAGGGGTTATTCTTCCCAGTTGTGTTGAATATAAAATCTGATTTTCCTTCATATTCATCTTAAAAGTTCAGACTGGCTCTGACTTCATAAACATTGCAGCTTTGAATCATTCTCCTGCATGTAAGTCATTACTGCTAAGGATAGTAAAAGATAGTAGGCAAGAGAGGAAAGTACCGGGTTTTTCTCAGTAAGGAAGGAAAGACAGATGGCTGCTTGTCAGAAGGGGAGGAGACTGAATGACAAACAGCTGAACAAACTTCAAGACCTGCAGAGTGAAGCCTTGAGCTATGCTGAACAGAAAAAGTAAGGAACTAGAGCCAAGTAACTATTTAACAGCAACAGAAAGGATCAGGAGTGTCCCAACCTGATATAGTACAGACACTTTCCTCTGTCTTGCAGATTGTACTAAATATGGGAAAACTCTGGAAATACCTTGACTACACACTATTCAAAGGAAAAGGATGTGGGTCTATTTGGCTTGTACAGGACCAATGCCATTTTCTCCATTAGTGAGACCTGAGCTAGCTGTGTGCAGTTATGGGGAGACATAGAGAGGAAGGGGTGAAAGTGCAGTGTGTGCCATGAGCTGGACTCCTCCACTTCTGGAATGCCTGCAGTAGCACTCTCGGTAACAACTCAGCAAGAAATCAGGCTAGTAGGTCAGGGTGGGAACAGCTGTGCAGAGATACAGAGAAAATCTGCAGGATGACTGTCACAAGCCTTCCCTGGAGATTCTCTTTGGCATAATCCTGGGCAGGCAATATGCCCAAAAAAAGTGGTTATCCTGCCTTACTCAGGAAAAGACAGGCACAAGAGCCAAAGAGCTTTGTCATTTTGTGACATTAAGTTTTCTATGTCTTTAAGGTTTGTTTCATGCTTTTCATCACTCCCCTAATAGCATCTATCATGCTGACTGCTCTTGGCACAGCGGGCAGGTAGAGTTTACTGGGGTAAGAAATACCAATATGCTGATTACATCATCCTGCCTGGGCATCACTTGACGTGCTGTGATACTGCTAGCTGACAGCTGAACACACATGTCTGTCTTGGTTGTTTTTCAGGTACCCAGAGGGGTGAGATGCAGCACTGTGACTTTGCACACACCATGCTGCCAGTCAGACTGCTGACAGCCTGAGGAGGAAGGTGCTGTTGAGGAACCCTGGGAAAGACGAAACAGCACAGTGAGAAATTGCTATGTCAGTGTAGTTGTGACTGTGGTTAGGCTTCAGGAGGATTTAATGCATTGGTATAGGTGTTATCCCCATTGGTATGGATGTTATCTAGCCCATCATTTTAGGGTCTTGGCACTAGGATTTAAGATATTCACAAATAACTAATACAGGGTTTTTCAGACATCCTACAAGGGTCGGTGGTGCATGAAAGATTGCTAAATTGTTTTGGTGATTCCCTGGAAGCAACTTAATGACGACAGTCCCTGGTCTTCATAAATTCCATTTTTAGAACTGACACTAATCCTTGTCTCTACAAGCTGCAGTTGCTACAGCAAAATGGTAGAAGAGCATGTCTTATAATGCAGGGACCTGAATGACTTAGGCTTTTCAGAGCCGTGACCAAGACTACACATCACAGAGAGGAATGAATCAGCAGCCAGCAGTAATCACAGTCTTGGTGTAACAAGGTTAATCAACTTGTCCTTGGAAGAGAGCTCAACAAGTCTGAAGAGTTTGGCTCTCTAAACTGTTTAAGCAAAGGAGCAACAAAGACGGGGGTGATGCCTGATGCATGTGGCAAGCTGATGATGGGATGGGTGTTTCTGGCCTATCACCAGAGAGCCCAGAGCAGAAGTAAAGAAGTGTATCCAGGGGAGCTCTGGGATCAGAACAATTGACGGGGCAGATCTCATTAATTAAAGATGAGGTTTCCAGAAAATATTCTTCTTATAGTAAGCCTAGTTTTTATGTAGGCAGGGCTTACTCCTGTTGGAGACATCTGCATGCCTCTCTATGCCAGATAGTCAGAGACCACTGGCCTTTTCTCAGTGTCACTTTCTATAGTGATTGCTATTTTCAACAGTTTTTTTTCCTTGGAAAATACTTCCCAATGTGAAATTTCTACTCAGTCTAAGACACTTGCTTAGGTCTTTTAACCTTTAAAAATGTGCAGGAGCTAGAGACCAACTCAGGTGGGGTGTGCGGCTTCAGACAACTGTCTGTGCCCTCCAAGCATCAAATATCCATAGAGGTGTTTGCATCCCCATCTTTGGGGCACTGACTCTTGCAGCAAAGCTCCGCCATCTCCTCAGCAAGCCTTTTGCCCTTGTGTGGATTCACTCTTCCACCTGCTGCTGAATTACTTTGTTTTAAAAACCCAGCTGCATTGTGCTGACATTTGTATGTGGTTTCTATTCCCAGTAATAGAGTGGAGCCAGGTAAACTATATCTAAAAAGGGGAGGAAAAGAGGCTTTTCTTCAGAGCATCTGCTGCAGAGTCTGTCCCTCCACATGCAGTGTGTGGCCCTCACCCAGCCAGCCTTGCAGCTGCACTAATAAAGGAGGGGTTTCCTCATTTTTACTGCAAAACTGAAAAATATGTTCTGTCTAATTCAGGAGAAAATGTTACTCCACTGAAATTTCCAGCTTTTCTTTCCTGCCTCAACTCAGCTCTGGGCAGAGATTGAGGAAATCTGAGATGACCCAGGAGAGAGAGCAGCAGAGATCTCTGCCTAAACTGTTTGAATGGATAATACCCTTTCCAAATGCTGGCACCTGGGAATCCTTTAATGACTTGGATGGTGCTTTGGGTAGACTGAATATCTCCTTTCAGAAACAAAGGCTTATTATTATTTATTTATCTGCCTTAAATCTTACAAGCAGTTAGAAAGTAACCCTTTCTTGTGTTAAATTCCTACCACTGTGCTGATTATCATGAGGTCAAAGTTTGTTCTCATTTACTCCGATTTAACTACAAGTCTAAATCTGTATTAGGGAAGATACTTTACATCAAATTTTCAAAGGGCGGAATTTGTCTCTATTCATTTAGTAATCTTAATTGTCGCAGCGTGGCAAATGAGGGTGCCACGACCTTCCGAAGGCGTCTCCACGGGGTCTGGAGCCGCTTCTGCGGGGCCGCTGCCCTTCCAGCTGACGAGCTCGGATGCACCAAGGCCCCCGTTCTGCCCTGCTCGTCGAGCCTCCATTTCTGGGTGGCTCCCCAGAGGAAGCAGCTCAGCAGGGGTCAGACTCCCATAGGGGTGAAGCAGGCAGCATCAGCTTCGGTCAGAGAAGCAGCAGGCACACACACACGTAGGCGGACAATGAAAGAGTCAGGAAGGGTTCTGGCCTGTTCTTGCACGAGAGGATTTATTTCAGCCTCATGGCAGGGGAGGTTAGGAGCCAGGAACAAGATGGAGGAAGGATTTGGGGCCTATATAGGAGGTTCGCAGGGCAGGCTGAACATTGGGATTGACGGTGCTGGGGTGCAGGGGCGGTACCGAGACGGGGCGAGGGCAAGGGGGCCAATAGGAATACCGCGAGGGAATGCAGGGAAGGAAAAACATACATGTAAGGAATAAAAGGGGGCAGGGAGAAGTAATGGATCAATCAAAGTAACAGAACTGGGGTACATAATGTCCTTAGGAGAAGCCTGCCTCTCAAGCCTGGGGGAAGACCCCCTGCCACAGCCCCCAACAGGCTGGGTCACCGCAACACTTAATAACACGTTTCCCATTCATAAGGGACTTATATGTGAAAAATTCCAAATATTAGATGGATGTGTGCCTCCAACATAACTATTATTGCAAAGCTAAGTAATCATTTGTGACTGAGAGGATAGGTTGTTACTGAAAGAAGCAATAGACCACCCCATAAAATCTATTTTGTCCTCTGAATTGGGAAATTGTTTCAACAACTGAATCGTTATTGACATCTCTTTATTGACAGAGCTCTGGTAGGAGTAATTTTTCCTTCTTGTCTGCATAGAGGCTTCTATTTGATCTAAAGAGAGAATGCAGTCTGTGGTTTCATGCGTGTGCATGAAGACTCTTCTTAATAACTTGATCCAGAGTCCTAATCCTCTGAAATTTATTTCCTACCTCTCTCCTTCTTGTCTTGTTTATCACTGTCTGCATCACTCCCAAAATCTGATCAGCTCTATAACATAATTTTTAGGCCTAAGTCACATTCTTTTCAGACTTCAGCCTTTCTTGGTTTCATCTCTTTTCCAGTTCTTTGATCTTTAAACAATATATAGCAAAAAAACCCACAAGTGAACAAGTAAATGCTGCAGCTTTAGAGGTTTTCCTTTACTTGAGCTCAGCTTACAGCTGCAAGGGTGGAGGGTCACTCTGGGTTTGTTTGGCACCTTGCAGAATTAATCTTCCTCCCAATCTTGCCTTTAGTCTACCTGGGAATACAAGTGGTGTCACAATAATAAGTACCAGCTTGCTTTCCGCAGTAACTGGTACATTTGCCTTTGCTTCCCCCAGCCTCTACCTCAGAATTTCCTGCAGCACAGTGACCTTGTCCAGCAAGGTCTGGAGGTCATTGCAGGTCTGATCGAAGGAAGTTTTCTTATGACAGTAAGAGAAACCACATGCCCAAGTCCCCCCTGTGAGTTTGTCAATGCAGCAGCACAGCGATATGCCCGTGAAAGATGGTGTGGGTCTCTCACAGCCAGTTATTTGGGGCTCATAGCCAGCCACAGGGCAACTTCCTGCTTAAAACAACTTGTGAGGCACAGAGGTGCATCTGAACTCTGAGGCCTGGGGCTGTTTTCCAGCTTGGAGGCCCAGATGTGCACTGCAGTCAGGTGCTGCTTGTTTGTCAGGATGAGGCTGGGCTGTGTAACTGTCTGGCCTCTCCTCTCTCTCCTCCCCACCACGTTTCCAGCTTTCCATTGGAAAGAAAATGGATTGAGGGCAGGAGAGTGGGTGGTGTGGTGGACTCCTGGTTTAGACTGCCTCAGAATCTCATACAGCTCACCTCAGACTAACAACAACACATTGCAAAGCTTGACCTGGCACAGTAGAATTACTGTGGGATGGGTTGTTGCCAACTTCTGAGCATGTAAGACGTGCAGACTTGGACTGTGGCAGTGCTTTTGAACCAAATTTCCTTTCCCAGACAACCACCATGAGGTGTCCTCAAGTACTGTTTGTTTTCGAGCTACCATTACCAGCAGGGAGGAGCTAGGGCGTAATTGTTTTGGGAGAGGGCTGCTAGGATCAATACTGGCCAATCTGCCTAATTCTAGGACTTTAGTGGGTCTCTGTTTGTAAATGCTTAATCAATTTCAAAATACAAAACAACCTAAAGTTTCCTTTTCATTTGACCACAGCTTTATTTTTGCCCCTGTTAACCCAGAACCATATCATTTCAGCTTGAGATCATTTATCTTAGAAATCATGATCCACAGCTGTATGAAGATGGTTGAGGGAAGGTGAATGCTGCAGCATTTTTCTAAACATCATCATCTTTACCTTGATGTAAAGAGAAACAGGAGCTCAGGTAGGCTGTTAGATATGTGCATTGCTGAGTGGTTGGAAGAATAGTGCTGTGAAAAAAAACCTGAAATCAGGAATAGGTTAAAATACAGGTTTAACAACAGCTCTAGGCTATTGGTTGAAGCCTAGATCCAGCAGAAGTCAGTGTCAAAGCTTTCATTGATTTTGCTGGATCAGGATCTCATCTGGGGAGTGCAAATGAGAAGTCAATGGAACTGCAGTTGCAGAAACAGCAGTAAAAGCAGCTGTGGTCAATGTTTCATTTGGAGAAAAAAATTACAAACCTACAATATGAGCTTGATGAGAAAGTTGAGCATGGTTTGAGGTGTCTACCCATTCTGAAGAGAAGCTGTAAGATAACATCATGGGAGATGGTTAGAGCATGGCCTGGGCTCTGGCCATTGGGAATTCCTCTCTCCCAAAAACTTACAGCTGTCTCACATTACTGACTAAAGCAGACTCCTAAGGGGAGAGATTCCTCCCAAATTACTTGTGAGAGCACAACAGCACGGTTCAAACTCCCAGAGGACTTCTGGTTACAATTACATAACAATACTAAAGTCCACTGAACTGATTGCTTAAGCCAGAATTAACCTTGGCTGATGATGAGCTCCCTTGTATGCTGTAGAAATCCTACCTGGTAAATATTCACAGGTTTTGCACCCACCAGAGCAGCCTCCTGCTCCCTCAGTAGTAAGAACATCAAGCAGTCATTCCTACCCTATAGGAATTGGTTTGAGAGAAGGCAGCATGCCAGAAATGTCTTTTTGTTTAGTTTAAACAACACCTCCTTGCGTACTCTGAACAAATCATCAATAGTAAGTAACATTATTATTTCTCTTCCCTCCGCTGTTTTTAAGCAGAAAATTTAATGCTAATAGAACCTGAAGGTAGCAAGGGAAGCTTTTGTTTGTTTGTTTAGTTAGTGCTTTTTAAAGTTCCTTTTAAAATCATATTTTACAAGGATTTTTTTCTTTGCAAGGTTATGACTAGAAAAGACCTGGAGTAGATGAAAAAATATCTCTCTCTCAGGTGCTGTATTCAGAAACAGATGTGAATTGTCTTCTATGGGCAACTTGTTGACGTCTTTTATTGTTACAGTTGTTGGCTCAAGAAAATAGTGGAGGTAGTGGAGACAGCAGGCCTGTGAGCAGCCTAGGAGCAGGCAAGCAGCAAATGGGAATTTCACTGAACAGATTTCATACAGCAAAAGCTTGGTACACAGTGCCCTCTTTGTTCCACAGAGGAGAGTGCATCCCTCTGAACCTTGTTGTTGCAAGAAATAAGCAAAATTCTAGCTAAGAAGTATGTTGAAGGGATGCCAGCCATTCAACTAGGCCTCCTCCTTAATCTTTGTGTGTTTGGAAATGCTGTGCAAGTCAGGGCTCCTCTAGTCCAAAGTGGAGGCTGCAATCAATTGGCTTAGACATTTGTGTCCCTGCAGGGACATCTATCAGACACGGACACACAAGCCTTTGCCAGCAGAAGAGGGGCTTTGTCCATCTGTAGGAGCACCAGAACTGTGTTTGTTTCAAATGCTTTCTGTTGAAGGGCTCTTGGATTTTGGAGAATTTGAGGGATCCAGTGAGATCCTCACTTGTTATATTCTCTGTGCCTCTACTAGAGTTCAGCCAGGCTTGTCACAAGCTGGAAATGTCTCTTCTCTCCTAATTTTGGTAGCAACAACAGGATGGGTCTTTTCAGAGAGCCCTCCTCATTGAAAGAAACACAAAATGCAAACATACCGGGAGCTGAGCGTTTTCACATTCCAGAAGGACACGAAGTTTCTGAGTTAGAAACAGATCTGCATGGGAAGAATCTGCAAGTAGCCTGTTGCCCAGTGGTGTGGAAATGCGTGTGGGGGACAGACTGCACTCGGCATCTGAGGATGCGGCAGCTGCTGTGCCTGGCGCACACACAGGTGCTACTGAGGCCTCAGCTGCTCACAGTTCCAGGAACTGGAGGAAGAGGCAGCCAGAAGGAGCAAAGAAAACACGGATTGAATAATCAGGAAAAGAAGATAAACTGTGCTGAGTGGCAGCTGGTCTTTAGAAAACAGGCTGTGTAAATACCCCAAGGGCCTTGTGCATCATCCCTGGGAAGCTACTCCCCAGAGAGGGACTCAGCTAGATCACCACGCCACTCCACACTGGAGGTATGTTTACTTCTGCACAGTCTTCAGTGTTTCCTGTGAGAACATTCCCCTGCTCATAATCAGTATCTGCTGACCTTTCAACAAGCAGTGTTTCCCTTCTGTGTCTATACACATCTGTCCGTACCAGAAAAAGCCTCCAAATAAATTATTTACTGCTCATCTTCTTCAGGCCACTGAAGGCAAAGGTGCAGTCCAGTCCCACTTTTTACAGTGTTGATGGGAGAGAGCAGTGACCAAATAAGAGGATTGTGCATTTTGTCTTCAATGCATAGGTGACATACAGTGTAGTTTTTCTACCTCTATATAATGGAAGCAGTTTGTAGGAATAATTTTCTGCATCATATATACTGACAATTCTGCTGATACTTTTGCAGTGGTAGGGATGGGTGGCTTTTAGAAGAGGAATGCAGCTTGCCAGCAGTGTTTCAGTGCCTGCTGTTAATGTTGCCTCTGGCTGTAATGGTGCAAACCATCCTTCAATTAATATTTGACAAAAGGTATCACCAGTCTGCCCTTCTATTTAGTTGTAGATCCATTTTGTGTCTCATATATCCTTTTCCATTTCTGTTCATCCTTCGCTGTGTTTCTCTCTTCTCTCTCTCTGTCCCTCCCATGGTTCTCCAGAAATGTGCCTCGTAATGTTCATTCCCTGCAATTAATTTGTACTGGTGGACGTGCCAGGCCTGGAGGCACACAGAAGTTTTGGCACTGGCTTTGATGTGATCTCCAGTGATCTTGGCAAAAGAACGGACCCCAGCCTGGAGCTGTGGGTTTCCTTATTAGGGCTCTGCAGAGGCCCCACAGAGCAGGGGTGACCAAAGGAGAGGGACAGCTGAAATTATTTGCTATCAAACAGTTTCTTTCTCTAAGCTGAGGTTTTGACCAGAAGAGCAGTGCTGTCAGAGCAGCACTTAGGTGCCCTCTGGCCCTGCTTGGTGCTTGGGCGGTAGCTGTTGTATCAGTGAGACATTTAGTGTTGCACCATCCAAATCTTTGGTCTCTGTTCCTCTGTCCCTAGGCTGTGGTTTCCACCCACCTCTTTCATGCTTTTGGTACCTCTCATCACCCAACACCTGGTTCAGCAAAGGAGCTGTCTGTCAGAAAACTCTGGGTGACCGACTTATTTAGGTAATTAATAAACAAGAAACTCTGCCTAGTGCAGTCCATACCAATGGCCTGTCAAGGGTACGCCTATAGTGCTATAGACACACTGTGCTTGGTGCCTCACACAGACAACATCCCTGCTCTAAGAAATTGTCAGCTTGATTTAGAAGTAAAAAACAGAAGGAACAAGAGAGATGTGCTCCGTGTCAGAGATCTGCACTCTGCCCAAAGCATGCATGTTACCTAGAGTGTTAATTTCATGCAGGGGAAAGGATCTGGGGATTAGCTGTTGTCTTTACTCTGCAGCAAGCAGCAGGTAGTAGGAACAAACCAGGGAGAGGAAAAGTAGTGTAAAGAATTAACTTGCACATTCAGAAAAGGTGAAAGGAACTAAACGCATGGTGACTCCTGGAATCTACATCTGAACTTACTGTTCCACTCCTTAGTCCTCTATCTAAGATCCATACTGCGTCAGTCAAGGATCTGCGTCATCCCTTTGTTTATTGGCTGTTCATGGTGCCCACAGACTCCAAATGAGAACAGATAATTATTTGCATTTACTGCAGTACTAGGGAACTTGTGCTGTGTATGAGAATCTAATTGTTCTAGGAATACAAACAAACAGGAAACAGAAGCAGAGAAAGAAAAGCAAAATTGCTTTCAGACTAAGAAGATTTAAAAAAAAGAGCTGGAGAGAGAAAGCATTATCACTTCCTTTTCATGTATGGGAACTAGAGCATTAAGAGATCAAATAACTTCTCAAAGTCATGGAGAGGGTGGGCCAGGAAGTGAACCCAATCCATCACTAGCCTTTGCTTGCAATCCCATCTCTTCTTTAAATAAGGACTCTGCTCCACCTGTGCAGGGAATGTGATCATATAGCTACCAGGCAATAGTCCAAATGGGAGCATAAAACTCCCAGTTCAGCATGTAGGCTAAATTGTAGTTTTTATAAGGGATAGGAGCTAATGGTGCTAATGACTGGCTACTCAATTCCATAGATCCATGAGAAGGACTCAGATTACACTCACTTGCACCTGTGACTCGCCTAAATCTGACAACTTACAGGAGCTGCAGTCACCTAAATACTAAGGGCAGTGTTTTAGGACAGAAAAGCAGGGGAACTAAAGACTTGGAACAGAAGTCTGTTTTGAGCTACCAATTTTTTAATGAAGAATGTCTTGAATATCCTCTTGAAGAAAGCCTACCTGAAAGTTGCTGAGGGATGGAAAAGACAGCTTGTTTTTCCAGAAGCTGAAGTGGTTGCAGCCACTTGTTGTGTTGCAGGTGGGCAGTGGGCATGCAGCTGGTGGCTCCTGTGAGTCCATCAATTTGCCACTGTCATCACAGCTGCTGGAGATCCATTCCTGTATCCTGCCCTCTGTAAATAGCACATCATAAGCACAAAGCATCAAGCGTCTCTGGTCCAGCATCAGCTCAGGGAGCCAAAGAGCTGCTTGCTGAAAGCTGCTTTCTGTTTGCTTGCAGATGTGTCAATATTTACTGAGTGAGGCCCCACTTTTGCCCAGCTGGAGCATGACAGCTTTGCCACTCTTGCACTCAGTGGCCCTATCTTCCAGCATTAACATCAGGAGGTGATGAGTGACCAGGCTGGCCTGATAAATGGGAAGAGATCTGCAAACAGAGAACAGCAAACACTTCCTGGGGGGCTCAGGACACCTGCTGAGAAAGATGTTCTTTTTTGCAAGGATCAGGTAGCTTCTGATACTGTATCAGGAGAGACACAGGAAAGGTGCTATTGGTGGTGTTGCATGCTGGGGAAGGCACAGCTATGAGCAGGGGTACACAGTGAGTTTTTAGGTGGCCTTTTGGGGAAGGCACGGTGCCACCTCAGAGCTGTAGCTGTGTCACTGGGCTTTCAGCAGAGCCCTGTGAGTGCAGTACTGGGGGGGAAATGATAGTCCAAGAGGTGCACCAGCAAGGTTGACCCCTCTCCTGTTTCTGATGGGGTTGGGGAAGGCAGGACGCAGGACACACTTGCAGGGAAGGTGCCGTCACAGGCTGGAAAGCACTGAGCTCTGCTGCACAGTTACAGCTGCAGTTCCTCAGTTATCAGATGTGTTGGAGTGAGCCATTATATGCAAATAAAAATAAAAAAAATAAAAAAGAGGCCAATTTCTGACGTTTAGTGTTCAAGCTTAATTCTCTGGGATTTCACAGCTATTTGCAGATACTTTAGTGGTAGACACATTACAGCTAATGGTTTGAATTTGGCCTGAGCTTGCTGGCATGGTCTGCTCCGAATTAGGTGGACAATAGCTCCCAGTGGTGGGGACTGGCAGAAGGGAGGGATTAGTAAACAGTAGAAAAGGCTTAGAGACACTGAGAGGGAATACTCTGAAAAGGATAAGCTGTTCAGTTTGCGATTCTTCTAGGTTAGTTTTTTCATCCTTCTCCATCAGCACCATAGGGAAGAAATTTAAATGACTGAAAACTCGGCCTTTTTGTACAGTTTAAGTGACGGGATGGCACAATAAGTTCTCCAGATTTGGCTGAGACACCTTCAAAAATTCCCTCATAGATGTCAGTGTTGGTGGCAACATTTCCCAGAGGATTTAGGAAATGAGAGAGGGTGAACAAGGAGGATATGAGGACAGGAAGTCCAGACATTGTACAGAATAACAGAATTATTTAGGTTGGAAAAGACCTCTGAGATCACTGAGACCAACTGTTAACCCAGCACTGCCAAGTTCACCCCTGAATGGAAACAGCAGAGTGCAGCATTAGGGAGGCAGTGACAGATCACATATTGAAAGAAAAGCTATAGACAATGAAAGGAAGACATGAAAAAATGATACAAAAATGGGGAATAATGTAGTGTATGCCCTAAGTGAGAAATAAGAGTTTTGGCAGCTGAACTGTGTATACAGCCAGGCAGTGTCAGTAGCCTTTCCTGGCTATTCTAATGCCAAGCTTTCCATCATGGCTGGTTTAACGTGGCGTGAGACTAATGACCCAGAGGTTCAGATTTCCTTTCCCATTATGGATTTGACAGTTCATCTCAGTGGGGCCCAGCATCCCACAGTGATCATGGGGGTTCATGTAAATGATGTTTCACAAGAAGGGTATGAAACAAGCTACCAGACCAGAAAAGGGTTCCAGCAGGGCCACACTCAGTAATGTCATCTGAGGAGCAGTGCAAGGCTGCAAGGATCCCAGCCCTGCTATGCTGATCTAGCAGAGCCTGGGGCAGGCAGCAGCTGCTTTGGGCTGCCTCTCTGGAGCAGGGTGGACAAGATCAGCCAACATCTGTTCCCTTTAATCTCTTGTTCCTTTATGTTTTGGTGTCATGCTCTTGTGCGTAATAAGTTGCATGCTCTGGCACATCCCCAGCCACTGTCTGGATGGTGGTTCCTCCGGCAGGCAGTGCTGCCAGAACTCCAAGGCTGGGATATGTTAGGAGGTGGTGCAGCCTACAGACTCCAGCATTTCTGATGGTCCAGCTCCTCCTGCCCTGCTGGACTTGGCAGGATTCCCGGGGCTCACCAGACCCCATCGGGAAGAGGCTGAACCATGAAAGTTGGTTCCCCTTCCTGTCACTGCTTCCAGTTGTTTTGATTACAAGCGGTGCAAGTCAGGACAGTGTCCAGGGCTTCCTTTCATCCACACCCTGTTATGCAGTGTCTGCAAGGACAGTGTCTGCACCTGCAAGGTCCACTCGCCTGGAGCCACCGATGCTTTTCACCTCATGTGGATGCCACTGAAAACACTCAGTTGCTTTAGGAGAAATGGGAAGGGGCATAATGTATTAACAGTCTTCCACAAAGGCCTTGTGTTTTCTCAGCTTTCACCATTGCTTCAGGAAGTTTATTGGGACCCTGGTAAAGGAGTTAGATGGTTTCTTGATGAGCAAAGTGGTCACAGATACTCTGTAGCGTATTTCTCCCTTTAACCCCCTGCTGAAGGAACTCAGCAGCGTCCAAAGGTGGCTCCTTGTGAGACAAAGGGTTTAGACAGATTTTAGGAGGGAAGGCAGTTTTCTCTCCAAGCAATGTATGAAATTCCAGATAACTTCCTTCTGCGTTGGTGTTTGATGGTGTGCCTGCAACTCCTCCAGGCTGGGAAGTGTAGAAGGATATTGCCTTCCAACTCTGAGCCTTTTGAAACATGAGGGCTGGGATCCTTACAAATGTTTGTCATCCAGAAAATCACCAGCAAGAGGAACATACACAGCACTGAACTTAGCTGAACTAGTGGGGCACCAGCTTCTGCATGACAGCACACTGCAGTCAGGAGCAGTAGTGATGGCAGTATCACACATGGAACAGCAGTTCAGATGGAAAAGGGATATCAGGAATACACAATGGGACAGATATTGGAGGGTAGTGAACCTAGAGCAGCTCCAAAGGATTGTGAAATGACCTTTCTCCATGTCCAGCTCTAAGACAAAGCTGGCTGGATCTATGTTCCCAAAACTCAGAGCAAGGGAGGATGAATAAAGCATGAGGCCCTAAGCAGAGGGAGCTGCTGGCTTCCAAATTTTCCAAACCAACATCACTCAGGCCAGCATGCCTCTGCTTGGGTGGATATGTTCTCCTACTGAAGTCAGAAGGGGAAAGGGAGCAAGAAAAGACCTGGAAAGCTGAGCTGCTTGCCTTGCTGTGCTGGTTTTGGCTGGGATAGAGTTAATTTTCTTCATAGTAACTGGTATGGGGCTATGTTTTGGATTTGTGATGGAAACGGTGTTGATAACACTGGGATGTTTTCTTTATTGCTGAGGGCTNGCATCATGCTCAGTATATAAAGGTGGGGGAAGAAGGAGGAAGTGGGAACATGTGGAGTTGCTGTGTTTTACCTCCCCAGGGCCCCATTATGCACGATGGAGCCCTGCTTTCCTGGGGATGGCTGAGCACCTGCCTGCCCATGGGAAGCAGTGAATGAATTCCTTGTTTTGCTTTGCTTGCGGGTATGGCTTTTGCTTTCCCAATTAAATTGTCTTTATCTCCACCCACAAGGTTTCTCACCCATGTGAAGTTGAACCATGACATCTGCTTACACGTCCAAGAGGCAGGAACCAGTGGTGGCTGTGACCTGTTGGTGATGCACCAGAGGATATTTGGGCACCTTTTCCTGTCCCCATCTCTGTGCTGGGGGGAGGATGCTGGGCTTCCTCAGACCTCCTCCCTTGGGGTCTGCACAGCAGGGTGGGTTGTGGTGGCTGGGGAGCCCATATAGCTGTGGAAGCTGTTGCTGTTCCACAGGTGGCTGTTCAAGGGCTCAACCCTTTGGTTTTTCTCTCACGCTCATGACAGCTTCATTTTCCAGAAGCCAGTGAAAACAGGATATGATGACATCGAGTGAACCTCTCTGATTGCTTCTCCCAGGACAACAGCCTATGGGCAAGGACCCTACAAAGCCAGGAAGGAACTGCCAGGAAAAACAAAACAGTCTCTTAGTTGTGACTTCCCCTCCAGCTAGGGAAACCTCTGTCGTGTCTTCAGTAACAGAACAGCTTGTATCTCCCTCTTCATGTCACAGCACAGATCAGGTACTTGGATGCCAGACACCCTTTGTATGTTGCTTTGCAAGAACATAAGGGTAGGAGAAACAAACACAAAGCAATGAGCACTTCAGTACTGGTTGTTCCTTTCCGCTTCTCATCCTCCACTGAGAGATAGCCAGTTTGGGAACCTGCAGAGGATGCTGATAAAGAACAGATGGGGCTTTAATTTACCAGAAAGGCCATGGGTTAGTGCTCTCTATTGGAAAATCACTTTGCTTTTTTTCCTAGCAATTTCTTCTAACTTTGCAGGTTAGGGACATGTCATATGGGCTTACTTGCTCTGCATCCTGGCTCCTGTCCCATGGAGGCATGAAAGCCTTTTGGGCACAGAGCTGCCCACACCAACTATCCAAAATACATAAAGAGAAATTCATTCTCTTTCCTGGGAATCAGTGGCAGAACAAATGAACCCTCACTTGGTTTGCTTTTGTTTAAACAGAGATACAGGCTTGAATCAGTATTAGAGTCAAAACAAAAGCTGTTTGTTCTTTGATTATTAATCTTTAACAGAAACCTGAAAACAGTGGACTGTGAGGATAATGCTGTACTGGAGACAGTGCATTAATGCCTCTAGGATCTGAGATACAGGCTCATGTATTTGAATGTTCACTTCTCAATCTCAGGGAAAAAAATATTGCTGCAGACTGTAGGAAAGATGTCTGGTTAGCCAGGTTTGCAAATAATCTCTCTGAGAGGGGAAAATAGATTTTCCCTCTTTTTTTCATTTTCTTAACACTTGTCATCATTGATACAGTCCAGGCCCATAACAGTGCTGTCAGAGGAATTAAGATTTCCTTTCTTAAATATGGGTTCTAAGATTTCTGGGTTTTATTGCTTTCTGTGTGGAGTCAGTTTAGTTACTTAAGCTTGCTTTGCTTCCCAAATTTTCAGGCTCTGTCACACACAGGGCATGCCTACCGCAGCATCAGCATTTAATTGCAGCACAGCAACTGCATATAATTTCTAACAGGGATGAAGTAACAGCAGGATAGACATCTAGGGAGGCCAGTCAAGTCCAGTCAGGGGCTTGAGCAAGCTCGTTAGACCACACTGCTGCAGCTTGACTGCTGTTGACATCCTGACTACATGGAGTTAGATGAGTCTGCCAGTGCACCATTCCCTTCTCCAACTGCATTTTAAAAAGGAATATCTTGTGAATCCCTCCACAAAGTCCTGGTGTAATGTGCCATTCTGCACATTGGAAAGTTTTTCCAGGGCACTCCAATGACCCCAGATCACCCTGAAGCCTTTAAATCTCTACACTTTTTAAGGTAATGAATCCCAAATCCATGAAGGGAGCTCAGCTTTCTGATTTTCATGCTGGCATATTCCAAGGGCTGGTGTGATCCCATCAGTAGCTAAAGGAGGCTGATGGATGGACAGAAAGGGAAGAGCATGATATGGGGATTTTGAATTTGGGTGCCAGGTGGATGACTGACAGCTGGCAGAGGGAAAAGTTGCAAAGAGATGTCTCTCAGCTATACCACTGTCCCACAGACCTCACCGGCAGGGAATATGGTGAGAGGTGAATGGAGGGAGAGAACTGAGTTGGTGAGTGTTAGTAACTCCAAGACCTGCACAAAAACACCCACTCAGTGCCACAAGGGAGCTGGATATGGCAGGCATGCAGACTGGGCTCAAACAAGCAGACAGGAGATGCCAGCCCTGTACTGTCCTGGTTTGTAGCACTTGCTTTATTGAGCCCCTTTTAACCCAGGCAGGTGGGCAGCTCCTACCAAATGACAGGCCATGCCTCTGTCTTAGCACCATCTGCTTGTGTTGTGCTGACAGGGGCCTTCAAAGCCCTCCAGGAACAGTGTAAGCTCTTCCCTTCCTGAGCAGAGGATGGACATCAACCTATCCTTGAGTGCCACAGCTGTAGCTCTGCAGCTTTGCTTTGCCTTCAGCACCAGCCCAGTGTGATCCTGCCAACTGTGTGAATTCCCAGCTTGCCAAATCTGCTCTTTGAAGAGGCTCAGGCAGCACCAGGGTCTGCAGTGCCACAGCTCTGCTAGCTTGCCCTGTCCTATCCTCCTCGGGCCCTTACTGGAAGACTCCTTGCTCCACTCTCCTGCCCTGCCAGGCAGCTGGGGAGGGCTGCCTGCTCCTGAGGATGGACTAGGCCGGACCACTTCCATCATGGCCATCCTGTGGCTGTAAGACATGGGCAGTTGTGTCCATACTGCCTGATGCTCAGCTCTCAGTCCCTATGGGCCACTGCAGCACAGCCCTCCCAGCCCACAGCTCACTTATGGTTCATCAGCACAGCAAACATCTCATTGCCCACTGCTGTGAGGCTCTACCGAAGTTCTGCTGCAGTACACAAATCCATGCAGTGAAGAAGCCAAACCTGGACTGCAGGGCAGGAAGAACTTCTGTGTCCCCTCTCCACACCTGTCTGTGCATGTTGGTGGGACTTCTCATCAGTGCTATAAATTCAGTGCTCACTTCTACAGGCACCAGCTCAATGTTTGCACAGAGCAAGATGTCTCAGCTTCCCTCCCCACCAGAAAAGTAATTCTCCAGAATCAGAGCAAATGCTGATGTGTCCCATGGGCTGCCTCCAGCCGAGGTGTCAAATACCTGCTTCCCTGGATAGGCATGGGAAGTAGAAAATAGCCCTGGTGCAAAATCAGTGTTGCTCTAGAACCAGCCCGCCCCAAATATGTCATAGGCTGGCTTTACACACTAGACATCTCGTGACTGTAAATTATGCCATGAGCTGCTCTTCTTGACCAAGAATTTCTATTCCTGGCCCATACTAGGCTTACCCTAACAGAGCTTTGATCCTTCATTAGAGGAGTAGAATATGAATACCTCCCGTTCACGGCCCAGTATCTCACGTGAAGGAAAAATACATCAGGAAAACTACAGACATTTTTCTTGTTTCATTTCCACCAATTACTCATAGTTCTCTCCTCCTTTATTATGCTGAATAACTTCTCATCACTCTTCAAGTACTTGGAGGCCAGGATTCTGCTCCTAATCAAACATCCCTTAAGCAAACTAGATTTTGTTTTTCTGCGTAGTATCTCCAGCCTCCTAACAATTTTTGTTGCTGTTCTTTCATCTGCTTCTCATTTGTCATGATTTTTCTGGTAAATGGGATTCCTTGAAAGGAGCACAATATTCCATCGAGTGCAATATTCCAGACATAGGAGCCCTGCATGTCCCATTGCGTGTGTGATGTTGCCCTCAGGTGGTTATTCCAGAGAGAAAATGCAGCCTTGAAAAAAGCCTTTGATATTTCAGGGCAGATTTGTAACAGCACGGGATATGCCGAAAGGATAACTCCATGCTCTCAAGTGATGCCTTTGCAACAGACACCAGGACTACACTGGTTTTTTCTGGCTGTTGATACTCAGATCCAATTCTCCACATCTTAAGTGTATTTCCTAAGGTGGATGTTGCTGTGCTTAAAGAGCAGCAGAAATAAGCTCAGCTTTGGTGAGCTACACAAAGCTGAAAAGGAATCCTAAGACAAGAGGCACAAGAACTGAGAGACTTTAACCAGCATCAGTTTTATTAATACTAATTTTATCACTACAGCTACTTGTCTTGGTCACACTTTTCAGCAATTCTTTTTGTCTCAAAACTCTATACATCATAAAATCTGACTTCCTTTATTACACCAGGTATTGTGTAATTCCTAGATTATAATTCACATAGAGTCATGGGAGGTGCCAGAAGGTGACAAGAGACTTTGCTACAGATCTAATTATAAATACATCACGCTGTCTCTCCCCTGACTCAGCTCTTCATAAAGCTAAACCATAGTGCTCACTCATTCCCTTCTCCCATCACAGCCTCCACTGTCTCATTGATGATGGCACCATTTTTTTTCCAGTCTTTCTATTCCCCTCTACCCCTTTGTTATGGAAGTGATCATACTTATCACTGATTTCAAGGTAGAGATACACAGCTGATTTGTTTAGAGATTATTATGGTAGTATATACATTCCTGACCTATTCAATAGGTGACAATTTATTCTGGTTTTCTTTTGCTCTGCACTGAGCTTCCTCTCTCCATGCTGCACTGTTCTCCACAGAAGTGCCCAGAGCTTTTCCTGCAGATCAGCGCTAACCCTGAATTTTTTCATTTAAATATGAGGTAACTGAAATACATCTTTCCAGCTTCCCTTAACTTGTACTGGCACACAGAGAGTTCTATCTGCCATCACTTTGTCCCACTTATCTAATTTTTGGTTCATTCCCACTGAATACAAATGCCAAAACTCTCACTTGGTTTAAAAGGAGTGGCATTTACTAGGGCCTATGGAAGGTTTTACCAATCATTCTTATCTTATGTGGATTTGGCCACCTCGCTGAACTCTTCATCCTTAGGATATGGCACAGAAGTAAGATCTAATCTCCCTACTGGCACTGAAGATTTTACCATTGAAACCAAAGGAACTGGATCATTCTTGGCTACTGTGTCTCAGCCCTGATCATGGGAGTTGCCTTGCAAATCCCATCAATCCCACAGTGCTAAGAAATGGATGCTTTCTTCTATATTTTCTTTCACAACCTCACTTGAGTTCGTTGCTTCCCACAGAACCAATGCTTGTACAATCACTTGGTGTGTCTATAGGTGTGTCCTCCTAGTAATGTCTTGATCTGTTTGCCAATTTCAACAACTTCAGCAAGCAGACATTTCAAAAAGAGTTCTGAAAGGTGTTTCTACATGTTTCATGAAAACTGATTGTTTTGGAAGGTGCAGGGGGAATTTTATAAACACACCTAGAGAGAACAAAGTCTTAGAACAACTCAGAAAGTTTTTGTGTTTGTACTTGCAAAATACAAAGTCTTTGTGTTTGCAAATAGTAGCTGCATTTTGCAAATACATGTAGAAAATGAGGCTTCATTAGTTCCGCTGCTTGTGGAACTGATTATTAATCTTTGGCAAGGATTCATCCTGCAAGCTGTTGTTGCCAACTTTTCTTAAGAGCCACTTGCAAAAGGCTTTATCCTTGTACCTTTTGGGAAGGGCCAGTCAGTTACGTATGCTGGGATTTGGCTTAGCTAAGTCTTTGCAAGAATGCTGAAAAGAAGAAGGGAAAAATATACTTACAGACTTGTGGATAGAGTCTTGTTTACTGTATTCAGACAGATATGTTAAAAAATAATCCCTACCTATTTTCCCAGCTATATTTGTGGGTCCTCACATAGGGCTCAGGGTCCATAGTGCTGTTTTCTTTAGGTGAGATGTCTGCAGTGCTGTTATTACATTATACTCAAACATGCCTGGTTTTCCAGACTAGCTGTTTTTAATGAAAAAGGAAAATCATATCCTTATGTTAGAAGTTCAGCTGATTCAGTCTTCATTTTCTTAATGCCTCTGGACCTGAACAGTTTCTTCATATTACTGTGGTTGTTGTTGTTATACAATGTAGGCATAACAACTAATAATGGACAGCAGAGCTACCATAGAGAGAATAAATAATTGCTCAGAAAGGAGGCCACAGAAGTGTTTCCAGATAGCTAGTGCAGTTCCCAAAAGGGGAGGAAATAATGCACAGAATTGGAGCAGAAAAGTCTCCAAAATTTCCATTGAACTGAAGAGATCGTGAGACCAACTTCTCCAAACACACGTCTCTTCTTGTGCAGTTCCTCAGGCCTGCAAAGGGGAGCTCACGCTCCAGCAGCCCCTTGGCTGCCTCCTGAACCAGTTGTGGGAGCCCTGCGGGTGCCTAATGCTCAGCTGATATCTCTGCAAAGCTGTGCTTAAATCTGGGCTTCCCCTTTCCCCTCTGAAGCCCTTCTTTGTAAAGGCTGCTTATGGGGAGCTGCCTATGCAGAGCTATGGCAGAGCAACTGGACAGGGAACCTGCCTCTCTCCTGCAGTGCACCTATCCTTCACATCCCACAAATCCCACTGATACTTACCAAAAGCAACACCAGGATTTTGCCAAGGCAAGGATGGAGAAAAGGAACTTGGGATCTGGCCTGTGATAATAGTTACTATTAAAGAATCCTCAGCAGCAGTAATTCCTATTGAGAAGGATGGAAATCATTCTATGCCACTTCTTTTTGCCTCAGCCAAATCTGATAATTGCTTTTTTAGATTTTATTTTGTAAATTATTTAAATTATTGAGTATAGACCCCCCTACTCATACTGATTTATCAGCAACCCTTTGTTGAAGACACGACCTTTTTTTCTGCCACCAATACTTCTGTCACTACAATAATGAAAAATCACCCAGGATCTTCTTTTCCATAAGACATTTATATCTATATTGTCACACAGATCTTAGGACTAGCCCTTCCCTCAAGTGCATTTCACCAGCTGCATTGTGTGCTTTTAATGATTTTTGCTTTCTTTGCAAGATAGTAATTCTACATGGCTTGGAGCAATGGTTGCAGGAGATACATAGTGCACGCCTAAGACTGCAAGACTACAATAAAAATGGTAAAAATGACCAGGGTTTAAAGTTGTTTCTCTACTGATTGTATGGAGTTTCCTTTTATTGCAGAAATTCCCAGTGTCCAGGCTGCTGTGCACACAGGTTAGCTGGTGCACAAGCCCGCAGGCCTCCACCACACTTAACCAAAATGCCAACAACGCGTCCAAGCCCAAGGGTGCTGTGCCTCACGTTACGCTCCAGGATTAGCACTCTTGGCGTGCAGCGTGGCAGGACCTGCAACCCAGAGCACAGAAAGGACCCGTGCACCCGGCTTTCGGTGTATGGCCGGCTGCACACGCAGGGAGCATCGCGTTTGGCACACCCAGGTCTGAGCCCGTGCTCCCAGGGCCTGCTGCCTGCCTCCCATCACCGATACCCCTGAGATTATCCCTGGGGGTATCACTGGGGTATCAGTGACCTAAATACACTGGTTTGGACTTGAAAGTTGCCTTTGTTTTCAATGATGCCACGTCTCTAAATCCACACAAGGCACACGTAACAAGCCGCCTGTTTCCAAACAGCTGTTGTGTAACTCAGCTCCCCACCCCCAGGGATGTTGCCTGCCATTCATTTAATGGGCTCGGTTTCACTGGGAAGTGCCTGGGGGAACCTCTTAGCTCCTTAATTAGCAACAGAAGGGGCCAGTCCTGGAGGTAGCAGTGAAACATTTGTGAGGTCTCGTGACAATAAGGGAGGCAGAGAAGGGGCTGTTTCCAGCTGGGAAAACATTAACTTTTATTCAACTTGCAGTGCAGAACAGAGGACTGAAGAGAAACTGTTGGAGGGAAGGTACTTGTAGAAATTATGAGGCTTTCTAGGCAAGAAAAGAGCATTTGTGAAGGAGGAGGAGGGAATGAGAGAGATTATCCAAGTTGTCCATCGTCCTGCAGGCTGAGTTTAATATAAAACACCGTGGAGCAACACAGAGGCCTCGTGGGCTGGCTGCTGGTGGAGACAGGAGCGAGGCATTGCTGTGATCTGCTCTTAGATGTTTGAGCTGGCTCTTGTTAATAAGATCCAGGAATTAACAGCTTGGAAGTGCTTAGGAGCTTAGTGTTTCCTCTGAGGATGTGATCACTGAGGCTGAGGACAGAGCCTGCCATTCAGCACTGGAGTAAACTTTGGTGCAAAACAAGTCTCCCGCCAATCAGCTGAATGTCCTGTGACCTTACAAGGAAGGGAAAAACTTTTCTCATCCACTGACAGTATGGTGATGTGCTTGGTACTATTCCTTAATCCCCAGGACACAGCTCCATGTGGTCTCTGATTTTTACCATGTAGTTCCATTTCTGGGCAGGGCTTTTTTCATACAATACCATTTAGAAGAGTTCTGGGAGCATGGACAGTCCCAGCTTGGACCCACTGGACCTTGGGGACCATTCCCTTTCAGAAGTTATGCAGGGAAATACATCATTCCATATCTCTGGACTGTGGGAGCAAATATCCAGTGAAGCAAAGGAAGGCCTTGTCAGCCTTAAGGACCTTCCTTAAAAGCAAAGGAAGAAGGTGAAGTTCAAAGACAAAGTAAAATTGTGAAGCAAGCAGAGTTGCAGAAGCTTGGAGGAGAAGAGAGGAGATCTTAAACTTTCGGATATTGTCCTGCCCTGCAACATCACTGGCCAGCAGCTCACTGGTAGTAGCCACTCACCAGGTGATCTCATCCCTGCTATTCATAAAGATCCCTTGTTACTGAGCACCATCTGCTCTCTGGTTATACTCTTAAGACTGTGAACCTGATTTTGTGCATAAAAAAAAGAAAATTATGCCGCAAAGCCTTCATGCTGTAAGATGAAGAGCAGCACATTACAGCCAGGGCCATAGCACCCAGTGAGGGCATTGCAATGACTTTAAAGGTCACAATAATAATTTCTGAGTTGCAACAGCATCTCAGGTTATAAAAGAGATGTGCTAGAAGCTTTTGTGGTCCATTCTTACCCATGTTTGTGAGCTCATTTCATAACCAGAAATCACCAGCTTTCCTTCTTATGTCTCAGGTTTTGGTATTAATAGTGTTTATGGGGCTTGGATTATAATTACATGCAATTGGAAATGAGAATGAAGAAAAGTAAAAAAAAAAAAACAAAGCAGTGCCTGAATAGAAAAAAAAGAGTGGAATTATGCATACTGTGAGCTCCTCTCCCAGTAGTGGGCACCTAGCATTTTGCAGAACTCCTGCTTGGCCTTTGAGTGCTTTTTCCAGCAGCAGTGTATTGGCCTGGGAGAGCTGGCAGGTTATGTTGTGTTTGGCTCCTCCTGCTCTTATCCAGCTGCTAAACCAGCTGAAAAAATACTTTATGCAGTTCCATGTGCGCATTTTTTGTCATTGCTGCAGGGGCGATCCTGCAGATCAGTGACAAGAGCAAGACAAAAACACAGGAAACAAGCTCTCTGTTAGTATGTGATTTGTGCAATGGAAACATTAAATCCCCTTATAAAATTATGCCAGTTGGAAAAAGACTACAGGATAGCAACAACTGGAAGTTTAGATGGAAATGCAATAATGAGATACAGTATATCAAATATTAATCTCTATCCTGTTTATTTTGTTCGTGGTGGTGGTGGTGGTGGTGTTGGGGTCTTTCTTCCCATGCCAGAAGAGCAGCTACACCAGCAAAATCCCAGCACTGGGACAGAGGCAGAAAACTTTCCAATAGTGCTCCAAGGAGGATTTTTAAAAACACATTTGCTGAGACGTATTTCACTAAGGGATCCTGCTCTGGTGTAGGGAGATGCTCTGAGACGTTTGTGCGGATCCTTTCCTGTGGGATTCCCCTTTCCATTTATGGCACATGCATCAAAATCCAGTGGAAGGCAGCCTTGCTGACTCCAGCAAGTAGTTTCTGCCTGGATTTATGCATTTTGGCCACTAGAGGTTGTAAACGAGAGAGGAAAAATATTGTTTTCCACCAGACAATCTGCTACAGGATCCCAGAGTGGGATTTTCTCTGGGATCCTTTGATCTTTGTCCATCAGAGCTCACACAAAATTCCTGCACATTCCTTGCATGTACGTAGACCGGGATCCTGACATCTCAGCTATTTCAGATTTATCAGCGGCAGTTTGTTGCCTTTTAGCCCCAGGGCATGAATGGCCTTAGTGTGATCCCTTATATCTGAAGTAAAAGTTCTTCTGATTCCCAGAATCTTTTAGACAGAGAGCAGTAACCTCTATCTTTTCTCTGCAGCATTAACTACCTCTGTTGGCTCTTTTCACATGTTCCTTGTACAGATAATTTCACTCCCAGATGTTTAAGCCAGACTTTCTTCCCCTAGACTTTATGCTTTTTCCTAGTGCTGAGTAAGAATTAGAATTTTGCTGTGGTCTCCTGGAAACATCACAGGCCTGTTGTACCTAAACTTGGCACCTTACAGGGTCCTTAGCTACCTTCCACATGCGCTGTAATTCTTTCCTCTAGTTGCTAATAATTCTCTAGTCTTCTAACTATAGTACCTCTGCAGTCAGGGATACCATCTTCCAAGAAGCCTCAAGAGAGCTGAATTTTGTGTGGGAAATACAATGTTAAAGCTAAGTAATCCGAAGAGTAGACATGATCAAGTATAGCTATGGTGTAGCAATAGGTTGAACTTCAACCAGATGAAGGATTTGCAAGCTTTTCTTCCTGATGGCTCTTTTTTAGTGGCTGCATATGAACTCACAGCAGTACGAGACCTGGTCATTACCGAGCTCCCTGGTGATGGGACTCCACTTCAAGCATTGCATGTCCTCTTCGGTAAAATGTAGCTATTCCTGGAGTGAAGTACAGCAAAGACAGTGCAACAATTGCATTTCCCTGGCTACAATTTATCTCAGAATTTTGGTGACAGGATAATCAGCACAATATTTTAAACCTTCAAAAATACTTCACAATCTTAAACTAGTTCTTTTTTACAAAAAATTTTATGTCAGTATTTTCAACCTTATCATCATGTGATTGAAAATTAATAATGTCTTCAGTCCTAACTCGTTGTTATGCACAACAACCAGTAGACTGAGCTTATTTACCAGCACTGAAAGAACAGAAGTGTCTCAATTCCAGCATTTTGTGGATGGTAAATAGCAGCAAGTCACACTGATGATAAATGTATTGAACTGTACTTATAGTTCACATCTTAATGTACAGCAGTGGCCTTGGTTGTGTAATTTTGTCAGTCCTTGAGTTTAAGAGACAACCACTCGTGTCACAGATCTCAAGGTCCCCAATTCAGCTGCAAAAAAGAATGACTATCTTCAAATACCTTAATATGTCCTTATTTACACACTCAAAAAAAACCCCCCCAAACCCTGTAAGAAATCCTTTTTTCTTCTTCCACCTTAAAACTCACTAACTGCAAAGCAGAACCTCAGACTTGGGAAACAAGCAGCACAGATTCCCCTGTTACTTGGAGTTCATGGATAGAAATCTTTTCTGTCTGAAGCAGCCTCAGACTGGAGCTCACCATTGCCCTATTTTCTCCACAGATGGAGACAGCAAAGTGTCTTAAGAGAACCCACCAAAATTACTAAAATTCAAATTTGTAGTTTCCTTATTTTGGACACAAATGTGTCATGCACATGCAATGGGTCCTTCTAGCCTAGTCCCTGCCTCTGCTGTTCTGCTTACAGCCTGGAGAGGGGAACATCTTTTTCACACTGATTTGCAAGCTTGCTAATCAGTTAGGAAATACTTCAGTGACACAGCATGTCACAGACACTGAAAATGAAAAATGTACCCAAATAACCCCAGTGAAAGAGCTTGCACAAGAAGAGCCAGCTCTATCTCAAAACAATAAACCTATTGTCTTACTTTTTTTTTTTTTAATATTTCAGTTTAATTGCTGTGTCTCTGGGTTTCTGAGACTTTCTATTTGTTAATACACTAAGAAAATTTCTGGGTGGGAAGACCAGTCCTAGATTTATCATATCGCAATGCTGGATGTAGTTAAAATCCCTAAAACTAGAAGAGAAAAAAGAAAGCAACCCCATCATCAGATAAAGCAAAAGAAAAAGTTTGATTTACAACCTGCTTCTACAGAAGGCTTCACTCCTATATGTGCAATCAATTATTCAAATAACTTGTTGACAATTAATATAATTATTTCTAATTATTCTTGATTAGAGTCCTCAAATTATGTGATTACATCTAGATGTATGTATCATAAATGCAGAAGGTACAGCCTAGATGAGGAGGAAATAAAATTTTACTTTGCAGTTTATTTATTTTTACTAAATAAAAGGACTCAGAAAGTTTAATTTTCATGATCCTAAATAGAGGCTCACTGAACTCATCTTTATCACATATCTTTTTGTAAGTTAAGTAGTAGAACCTCTTCAGTTATGGAAGCAAAATTGACTGTGTTTTTTAATATTTAGGAAGGCTAAAAAACAAAGTAGAGTTGTGTGACTGACATGCAAGTAATGTCAGTGTGTATGTTTTCTTTCTACAAAATCAAGTCTGTAGTGCTAAGATAAGTGGGCTGTTCCTAGGAGAATATAACCATTGGAAAAGCAGCAGTTAATTCAAAGTTAATTTGTTAATTTCTCTCATGATTCACATTTAAAATTCATGTTTCCTTCTGCTGTAAATTCAACTATGTTCTTATGATTGTTTAGCATTTGACAATTACACTGGTGCTTAGAAGGTTTTAATATGTATCAGATAAGCATCTGAACTCGATGCATTAATTCAGCTGGGCATGCTGCGAGAGACTGGAGGCGATTGCCGGCTCGGAACATCTCGGGGGTGTGTGTGTGAGGGGCAGGGGCAGGTTGGGCCTTGCTCAGGTGGCTGCCAATGCCTGGCACCCCGGAGGCAATGCTCCACTCCTGCCTCTGGAGCTCCAGTCTAGTCCCAGAGTTGCCAGATGACAGCAAGTCCCACCTGGGGGAATAGCCCAGGAAAGCCAAAGGGTACTTAAACCGAGACATGAGGTAAGCCTGTCTTGGCCCTAACTCCTCTTGGAACTTCTATGAACTGAACACTGCTGGAACTAGGAGTGGTAGCTATACTTGTTCTTTTCTATATCTTTTCTGTCTTTCTCTTTCTTCTTGTAATTCCTTCTTCTTGGAATGTTCAGTAATTTAAAATCAGATAGGCTTGTGGTTTGCTAAGTCGAATGGTCTAAATTAATATTTTGTGAAATATTTTATGTTGATTGAATGCTGCTCTAAACCTTTTGCTGAAGTTCTCTGATTTTCTAAAGCTGCCAGTAAAGTTTTTTGCTGTTTTGACCTCTTGAGAAGATCTTATCAGTATTTCTCCCATGCCTTTAACTCAGAGAACATAAAAAACCATAAGCCCTTTTAAGAGTCTCAATGAGCAAGTTTTTGGGGCTTCACAGCAACCTAGCAGGGTACTAAGCAAACCAGATGCTGAGGAAGCTCTATCTAGTGAGCCAGATTTAACCTGATCTCATTGCTTCTATGCATCATCCACAGTTGAGCAGATTGATTACACTAAAATATCTTCCTTTTTAAATGATCCCGCGTATTCCAGTCTTTTGCTGATGCCTCCTCCTCATTGATTTTACAGTCACTAGGGAGCTATATCCTTCATGGTCACCAGCTGTGTAGTAAAGATGAGGGAATTATATCTCACAGTGGCAGACCGTTGCATCTGTGTATCGCCCTGAACTACTGCTGGAGTTATCACCAGGTTTTCATAACTGTAAGTCCAGCTTCTTGTGCTTGGGCACAACAGTTCAGCGTGACTCAGTAGCAGGCAAGAGCATGGACTGAGCCAAGGATTCCTGTTGCAACCTCTGTAGCTTGAATCACAGCAGCACTTTGCTCCATCTGCATGATTCGGTTTCTAATCTTAGGAACAAGGCCAGCCATGCAGAAGTCCTGAAGACAAGAGCTGGATCAGCAGGGAATTGGTAAAATGGAGGGAAGGGCAGAAAAGGATGAACTGAGTACCAGCACTAGCAGTTACAACAGTTCTGAGGGGCTGCTGTCCCTGCACCTGCAGCTCTCATTATTTAACAGGTCTGGAAAACCCCACTGCTTCACTTATTATTTCTCACTGAACTACAGACAACTGCATTCACATGCCTGTGCTTAAACCTTTTATGTCTCAATGGCATCTGAATTCAGAGGTATTTCAGACTGAATTTACTCTTTCTTAGTGTCTGGCTCTCAGAAAAGACGCTACAGAATATCTAGAGAGACAACAGTTATTATCAGCCTATTGTATACAATGCCAGGGTTGACATCAAGGTTATTCTGGCCTGATAGAGTGCAAGGAGGTGAGGGATTTTGAAACAGAGCAAAAAGAATGAAGGTGAAAGTCACATAAAGCTTTCCTATCTCTTTCTGGCTTTGTTCCTCTGTATTTACACCCAGCTGAAATGTTGCAACTTGATGCTAGGCTTGGCAAAACAACGGAAGCAAGAAGAAGCTAGGGATGATATGCCCAAGCAAAGAGATTTCCCTCTGAACTTGTAGAACGGAGGGGAAGGCAACTGGCACCAGGGTAATGTTTCCTTGTAAGATAATGCCATCTTCTGGGCCTTGCTCTAGCAGAGGAGGCAGTGCAAGTGAACTTGGGGTACAAGTCTGTGCTGCCTCACAGCCATGTCAGCACAGACTGAATGAGATTACATTTGCAGTTAGCTTCTATATATGGTTTAATAGAAGCAGGTTTTAGGGATTTTTCATTCCTTACTGCCTCATAGATTGCCATGGAGTATGACAGGGTATATACATCCTGTGCTACGCTCAGACTGGCTATTACTGCTGTAAGCTTTTCCCTCTGGGGTGAAAACCAAAGATGTGGTATCATGCTAGAGCAGTTGATACTTTCTGGGTTCACTGCTGTGTCACTTGCAAGTCCAGGGCACATTGAACAGTGCATTTGTCATTCCTGCATCATTCCTGCAGTGGATAGACAGTGATAGGATAGACTTGTCCATGAAATTGATGTTCTGACAAGCAAGTAGGATTACCTACTCACCACGATTCCCAAAGGTATGATCCTGAAGGCATGTTTGTGATATGCATTTGCTGGTTGAGCTGAGATCACTTATTTGATTAGAAGTGTAAAATGCTGGTGCCAGACTTGTCTGAGTTCAAATCCTATCCTGACACAGAGCTGCCATGTAACATGAGGACAGATGAGGAGCTGGGAACTTTCCCAAGCTGTTTGTGTGAGAGATTTCTTCCTATATATTTTGTTTGATGACAACACACTTGGAAGAAATTCCCCTGAGTGCAGATGTTGTTGTATTTTTTTTTTTTAGTTCTTTTTTTTTTTTTACTGAGGAGGCATGGTTTTAGGCAACCTGTTGCCTCAGCTGCCTCAGTCTATTAGGGAAGAATAGCTTAGTCATTGCTGCACACCTGCAAACATCTCAAACTAGGTACTCTTCCCCCTCAGAGGTCTGATCTAGAAAGGATGCTCAGATCACACCGTGTGCACACGGCTTCATGCAGAACAGCGCTCCTGCTGCTTCTGTTAACAGCTGCTGGGAGGGTAATGCTGCCTCTTCCCTCACGCTGTAATTCAAGACCCTGATGTTCAGGGCACAAGCAGCAGAGATCTGGCTCTTGTTCTTGCCCTTGCCTGCAAGGATTTAAATCACAGCTCCTGTCTCTCAGCTCTAGCAGGACTTTCTGAGCTGGTATATGATAAATCAGCTTTCTGTTCGTTATTTGCCAAGAAGGTAAGGGAAGCAATCCCCAGCAGCACACAGACTTGACTTGCAGTGAAAGCAGTATGGTGCAGTGTTTGTCCACCTGCAGCAGAAGCTTCCTGTGGCCCTGGGACATGTGGTAAGGGATTATGAGCTGCATGTCGCATATGCTTTAAGGGCTCTTGCTCCAGAGGGTCCAGCCATGGTGATTATATTGGATCTGAAATGGCACACAATGTGCTTCCTTAGCAGTACTATACCTGCCTGGCTGGAAATTCTCCATGAGAACTTTTGAGGGTTTTAATATGACACATTTGCTACCTTCTTAGTAACAGCCGTACCTGATACCTGTCACTAAGAGATAGTTTACAAAAAATACCAACCTTTGATTGTGGTTCAGGTCTGATACGCAAATCGCTCACATAAAGGGCAGGTAGCCTTCCTTACCTGCAGTGTCTATTACTCTTGGCATTTATTTCCTGCAGTCAACTGTTAAACAGCAGCTGTCCCACTTTATGAATGCTAAAAAAGTACAACAGCTCAGTATTTCTCTTTCCTAACAGGCCCATTTTAGAGGCCCTCACTTAGCAGCTTCTCTGATTCATGCCAAATGGAACTAATTTCCATGACTGTTAAGGGTCATTTGGAGAGAGTTACACATACCACAGCACAAGCTTGCAGTGAACACTCTCTGAGAGCTGATTTTTCTGCTGGTTATGGTCTGTATCACAGCAGCACCATGACCATCTGTGGGTCTCCCTGCATCTGTGTGAACAGAAGCAGTGTATAAAACCAAAAAGGTTAAATGAAAAGATCTACTGCCAAGGGAAACCTCTTATATCTTGTGAACAGCTTTCTTCTTTTTAATGTGTTAACTCCAACCCAAAATTGCATCATATAGGAGCCTTTGTTTTGCCCCTTGTAGGACATGCATACATTCCAGATAGAAAAGCCATTTCAGATGCTTGAGGAGGATGAAATATGAGTCTGCTGAGTCAGTTGGAATGATTTTGCTCTGAAATTTAAAAATGGTACAATCTGAAGTTAGTTCTGCAAATACCCTAACACTTGGCTATTTTTGAGGCAGGACAAAGCATATACATGAAAGAAAAACATTCAGGGCTTCTGGGCTTCCCTCTTTGGATAGCAAAGAGGGCATCTAGCTTCATATAGATTCTTGCATACGACAGAGCTGTCACGGAGACCCTTATCCTCTAACTGTCCCTGGAGAGCTGCAGTGAGTGTGTCAGAAAGGTTGCACCTAGTTAGTAGCAATGTGTGAGGATTCATCATTTTTGCAGCCTCATTCTTTGGTTTGAGGCATGCTCTGTGCAGACTTGAACTTCACCTAGCGGCAAGGCACTCTGTGCATTTAAATGATAAGCAAAACAAGTAAACACCGACAGAAATAAGGTGATTAGCATCATTAAAGGGGTTTGCAAACTCAGTTTGAACTTTCTGCAATTAGTTAATGGAACAAAATCACTCCAGTTTCTGTTAAATCTTTCAGATTGTCTCAATCAAGACTGAGGGACGTTCTTTTTTTTTGATTAGTTTGGTCACTGCTGTGGTACAAGAAGGGGTAGTGAGTGCTGACCTTGCACATGTGAATTAAAGGGACTTTTAATGCTACAAAGGAGAAGAGGAATGCCCTAGATAACCTATTGAATTGCCTTCCAGACTTACTATGATGTTATCCCCTGTGGTGTCAGGTCTGCACAAGCCATAGGTTTATAAGGGCAAATGACATACGGTATCAGCTTGGCCAACAAAGAACTTTTCCCTTTCAGTGTTTCTCCTGTGCTTTGTTCAGCTTTGTTAAATTCCTCCAGAGCCTCCTGCTTGTTGTAACAGACCTCACCAATGCCAGCTTTTCATTACATTCTTCTCAATAGACTAGTTTGTTGCCCAGAGCAATAGCCTGAGCAAGTCTGAGGACTGAAAAGTTCTAAAATTAAAACCTTGCAGCGAAACTGTCTTTGTTCTTTCCCAGAGAAATAAAATACGAATATATCTTTGCCAAAAACAAAGGAACCTGTCCCACAAAGAAATGACAGTGCTCTGTCCCTCTCCAAGAGGACACAATGAGGACTGGATGCAGCTCCAGACTGCGAGACAGCTGGGTATGAGAAGCAAAGTGACTGTGCCTTGCTCTCTGTTCTCTTGTTGGCCATGGAAGGGAGCGCGGGAGCCGTGTGACCATTACCCTGATGACATCAAGCAGAAAGCACTGCTGCCATTTGGAAGCTCAGCTTTACTTAGTTTTCTCCTTTCTTTACATTTCAGATACCCAGCTTTCCCACAGCATGGATTTCTTTGTTACAGTGATGTGTACCCAGGCCAGTGGACTGCACAAGCTGCTCTTCTGCACAGCAAATAACTGTGCTGTGAGAATCATTCATTTTCCACGCAACACTTCTGCTGTGAAGGCCATTTTTCAGCAGCTTGGCACAAGAAAAGGGCCTGCAGAAGGGTGGGACCAGACTATTTTTTCATTTGGCTTGAGAACCACTCAGAATATCTGCGGTTTTTGACAGGAAATACCTGAGAAGCCACTAGACTCACCTGCGCCCCTTTCAGCACCCACACGTGGTGAGACGCCAGCATGGGCTGTGACTGTCTGTGTGGTGCGGCCTCTCTTCTACAGATGTTTTGGTTTTTAAATGGGTTTGAAGTCAAATGAAGTGGTAACACCCTTTCATGAAGACACGCAGTGTCTCAGCAGAATGACGCTACATGGACTGACTTCCAGACTTTCCTCTTTTGTAGGCACATCCTACCTGCTACCCTTATGTAATAACTGTGATCAGGAAACATCTCGAGTCAGAACACGCCTTGTTTCTTTGTTGCTACTTCTCTTTGTCTCAGGAGCTAACAGTTGTAAAATGTTGAGGAGCAGCACTTACTAGCATTGTTAATTTTGATGCTGGCCCTAGCCCTTAAGGCAGGCCTGTGGAGGTGTCCTGAGATGTGAGCTGAAAAGTACTGTACAGTGCTGACAAATAGATGTTTTTCTTTGCTTAAGCTTGGACCTTGTATAAAACAAAGCAATATGAAAATATGTGATGCCGGGCTTAGTTGTGACATGATCCTTCTCAAACTGGCAGGTTTCTTTTTATCAAATTCCCCATAATTTTCCATTGTTGTTTCAGGGAGGGGAAGCACTGGAGCAGGACAATGCGTCTTTGGAAACTGAAAGTGTCTTAGCAGATCTTTTAGGATTTGAATTGAAGCTCTGATGAGAAGGGAGGTAGTTCTTCTCTGCCACGGAGACAAGGGTTAGACCTGTTAACAGCTTCATGGTACATTGGGTCATTTATGCTTCATAGATTTATTGGCTTTGTACATTTTCTGCTCATCACCCACGATTCTGTAGGTACAAAGTAATTCTGATTACCTGTAGGTTTGCTCGTGTGGGAACACCAGCAATTTTGAGAAAAAGAGCTTTACTAACTGTGTGTAAATCTAGGACACCTGGCAGAAAATTGGTACCCCCTGCTATGGCAAGATGAGGAGAGACTGAACACTTTATCTAGTTCCAGGGCAAAGCAAAATGTGCAAGAATATCTTTGTGCCATCTGGGAGTACCTGAATACTTCAGCATGCCAGAGAGAGCTGGTTGTACCAAGCATGACATCTTGGGAATTCTTACACACACTTCTGCTGTAACAAAAGTTGCTTATTTTTCTGATGGTACCATTTTACAATTTCTTTTTCACAGTGTACAAGCATTTATTTTTATTATTTGAAAGAAGAGAGAAGTATTATTGAGAGAGATTATTGAGCAGTAAAAGCCTGCTCTCTATTTCCATCTGTCTAACTACAGTCAGACCTTTAATGACTGGTACTATGAGATGAAGATATTGTTGTCTGGGATTTGATCTCATGCTTTTTATGACCTACTGTAGCCCAGAACTGGCCCAGATAAATAAATTAAAGGATGTGCTGTGAATTTATTCAGGCCTTTGTCACCGAGTACTCTAGTGATGGCAGACCAACATACAAATTGCTGATGTGAGCTGTTGTTCCTTTGAGCTATGACAGAACTGACCTTTGGTAATCTCTCAGGTGTTACCCTTAAGAGCAAACAGTTCCTAGTCCAGCAGGATGGTATACAGTCTCACTGGGCCTTGCAGTTACTGTGTGCATTGTTTAGGTAATTTGGGCAAGTGGGATTTGATTTTCATCAACAGGTGCTCCGAAGATCTTTAGCTTGACCTCAGAGCTGGGCTAAAATGTTAAAATGATTTCTTTTGCTATAAATTTCTAGCTGTGACATCAGACAGGCCTAATTATGGGTATGTTGCTGTGAAGTCAGGAAGCCTGTGTGCGGTTTTGAGGAAAAATATCACTAATTGAGATAAAGAGAGGGATATTAAGTTTACATGGAGTATATCAATGGTTTCAAATTGTTACTAGACACCTTTGCTGTGGGAGGATGAGGTTCTGCTTTGGAAGGGGCCATTACTGGCTGCATTTTCTGGCCTCTGCCTCTGGTGAAGGAAGTGTGTCTGATGGGGCTCTGAGCACTTAACACCACAAACTGGTCTAATGCTCCCGGATCTCATGGGGCCCTTTGCCACCATACCTGGGGACTCTTGAGCACCCATCCAAAACTGAACCGATACCTGACTCTGGCCAGTGAAACCTTTCTGGTTCTTGCAGAGAATTTCCTTCATTGCTTGTAAACTTGTATGGGTCCTGTGGGAATGCTAACTTATGTCAGGATTAATCTGTGCACTTCCTTCTTCAAGTCTTGTCTTTGTTACAGAATCTGCTTTATTCTGAAGGAGACTTTTTTGTACAACAGGTGCACAGTATCAGGTGGGCAGAAGACCAAAAGGGATCACTCGGGTAGTATCTTAAATTAATACTTCTCACTTCCAGATTGGAGCTCCTGATTCTCTCATTAATTTCTTTGCTGTTAATATAATTCATGTTCAATTCCTGTACACATTCCAGAAGCCATAATGATAGCAAACCCCTCTCCCACATTATTAACCTGAGGAAATGCAAAACAGGCTAACAAAACTTGGTGGATTTGCAAATAAGCAGTTTTATAGGGTATATGAATAAAACTTGTGACAAATGACTTTTCTGTTTCCTTCTTATAGAAATGGCAATGGAACAAGTTCCAATTTGTTTGAACTTCTAGTCCTGGCATTTATTATTAATGTGATGTGTCTGGCCACAGCGTGCCAAAGGCAGCAATGTGCATTCCTGACAATACAGACTTTAAGTACTAAAGATCATAATCTTACCGTTTTGTTTCTTTTTCTTTTATTTTTAGATTATTCAAATGTATTTTGTACCTTAGGTTCACAGGAGAAACAGATAATTTGAAAACGCTTTCCTGTAAAGCATAATTTTTAGCAGCTGTTCTCAACTTTTCACTTGCCTGCTTAATGGTAGATAAGCCAAAACCTTCAAAGTGTTCCATCCTTTTCAAAATTTTAAGACTCTAGCTTTTGTTGTGTTGCACATAAGGTTATACTCAAAATAGAAAAGTAGTTGTCTATGGTTGCCTGTTTCTTACTTGGCTCATTCCATAAAATGTTTTAGTTAAAGAGCTTTCAGGATTGGAGAAGGCTTGGGACTCCGAGCATGTTGGGACTGAAACCTCATGGCAGAGCAAATACCTAGATATGTTTTTCAACCTTTTCCTCAGATGTTGTTTTTTTTTTCCACTTTCCTGTTTGTTACCCTGCCATCCCCTTTGCACCTATGGTCCAGTGTAGAATTCAGCTTATTTTCTTGGACTACCTAGTCACTAGAGTGTAATATGCTTGTTGCCCTGTATCCTGCAGAATTTTTACTTGTGGGAGTGATTTTTATCAAGTCACCATAAAGAAGGATGCATGTCAAGTAGCTCCCTCTATCATACATATATAAACCATTGTGGAGGCATTAATTCTGACAAGGCACTGTAACAGCCAAAACGTGAGGCCTTGAGATAAATTTCCCCCTTCAGCGTGAAAACTGACTTTTGCTGTACACCTAGGTCATAGTATAGATCAGTGATGGGGTACAGACTTGGACTCTTTTGCACCATTTCCTTGCAAGCAATGAAGTACAAACCTAAAGAGGTCAGGCTGCAGCATTCTGTCTATTTTGGGTGTCTCATGATATGGGTGAATCCATTGTGTTGAGTTAGAACAACTTTTCTCTCCAAGTCAGGTGATTGAGAACATGGTATTTTTGAAAGATTATTCTGCTGAGAGTTTGATAGTTAAGGCTGGGGACCNTTTGAAAAAATTCAAGGTGTTCAGGAGAGTATTCTTGCACTGAAAATCACTGGATGTAGACTTTGCTGCTTGGGTTATCTGTAAAGTACTTGCTGTGTTGCTAATATAATCAGGGTCCATTTTGAAAGGGCCATCCCTGAGGTTTTCAGTATTTGCAACTCTCCAAATTCTGTATCAATATGAACAGAAATGAACATGCTGATCCTTTGGTTCTTCCTGAGATTATCCCATTGATGTAAATGGCACCTTTTGTTAGAAATAGGTTTGTATGACCAGGTCCTTACCTGTTCAGCTTGGCCCTGCAGATACTCTTGGAGTGTACTGTTATGATAGTTCTACATGAATTGAGATGCTTTAAGCATTTCTAAGCTTTTAAAACTGAGCTCACCGAGCTGGTTCTCCTATAGAAGACATGACCTTTCTGGAAGCTCAGAAATCCCTTGGAGATGTGTTAGCATCCTGCTGTTGGCAGGCGGAACATAGTCTTTGGGAGTATTATGTTACACCAGCAGTAAAATCTACCTAAGGGCTTACTGCCATACTGGTTCAATAGTGACTATGGCCATAAAAAGGATGCAGGATAGAGATGGAACATGACGGTTTGGTACTGAGCCACGATTTGTGTTTTCATCTTTGTGTTATCTAGCATCTTGAATGAGTTTTAAACTGCAGGCTGCAGAAGGCTGTGCAATGGTTGAAGAAAGCCATCCCTTCTCTGTCTCAAAATAGGACTTTGTTCAGAGGAAAAAATTGAGACATGGGAGCCTGAAAAGTGGGTTATTGCTGTTCAATTATTTCTTTGCCCTGTAATTTCAGACGTCCTGTGCATCATTTTGATGGCACTGTTTCACCACTGGTTGTGGGACAGCAGGAATGAAGCGATTTGGAAGATTTCTTGCAATGAGCCAAACACTTATTCTGAATATTTTTCTCCTGCCTATAATGCAATTCCAAACCCGGGCTACATTTAGCAGAATTCTCTAAGTGGGCTGGAGTTTTGTGTTGGGCCAACAAATATAGGCTGTTCACAACTTATTTAACCAGGGACTGTCTGTCTCAGCACACTATTAGTGTGTTATGCACTTCAGCTACCTTAAAGGGTGTGCTTGTCCTGGTTGTGGCTGGAGTAGGGTTCATTTTCTTCCCAGGGGCTGTGCTTTGGATTTGTGCTGGACACAGGGTTAACAATATAGAGATTTTTTTGTTATTGTTGAGCATATTTTGAAAGGAAATTTAACATGAAAATAGATGTCAGCAGCTTAATATAAATTTTGTGTATTTTGCAAACCAGTTGTAGTGATACAGTGCACAGTAAGCAATTAAAGTAGCTAATTATCTGTAAACATAAATATCAGGACTAATATTTTGTTTCCTGCTTCATATGATTGTTGTGAAACTGCATAGGTGAAAAGAATGTTGAGCTCCTAAATGCAGATTTTTGTTGTGTATACTTCATTTTTTGTGAAAATGGGCACTAAAATGATTAAGTAGAATAATTATTTTGCAAAAAAGCATGGGAAATGTGAAAGTGAGGTGCTCTGATACTGTCAAAAAAAACAAAAAATGGGGACATAAGTAGTTTGGGAATTAAGGTAAAGCTTCTCTTCATGGAAATTGATTCTTTCTCCATGTTCTGCCCTCATCACTCCCGCTGTACCTGAAATCTGTTGAGGTGTTGTATTTGAAACACTGTGGGTCACAGTGCAGCAGCTGTTGCTCACCCCACTGGGAGCTGTGCAGTCAAAAGCTGCCTTCCCAGTGCAACATAAAACAGCTCTTACAAAAGCACATGCTACCGAGGCCAGTGCTCATCTCGGGAAATCCAGCTTCCTCCCTCTCCTGTCAGTCTTTACCTTTTTGTTTGAATATTATCTGCTCCTGAGTGTTCTCATTTCCAAACTACTTGGAACATGAGTCTCCACAGAGCAAAGTATTAAAATTAGACTCAGTTAAAAGCTTTTTAGATGCAAATCAGAGGGGAATTCATGTTTGTTTGGTTAGGATTCCTGTAGTCCTAACATAATGTGACAGAAATCCTGGCAAGAGAAAATCATAATGACTCTGGCAGTCTCCTGAGAAATGGGAAATGCAGGGTAGGGCCTGCTTTCCCAGATTCCAACTAGAATCTTCATGTGAATCTACTGGAAAAGAAGATCATGTTGCAGAAGTCCCAGTGGTCTGGCACCACAGCCAGTGCTGCTCAGGCTCTTCAGAGCCCTGGCCGGAGGCACCAGGTCTGCCAGTGCTGCCGGGTGTGCCTTTGGTGTGTGTATATACAGAGGCCTGGGAGCTGGACACGAGGGGCTAGTATCTGGGATTTGGTGCTCGCTGAAACAAATACTGACAGAGACAGACCAGAAAGAATAAGAAAAGCATTATGTACTGAAACAAGATTCTTTATTTCAGTGCAGTACAAAGAAATGGGAGTTACTTTGTTTTGAATGAAAGTACCGAAACTAAAAAATGGAGCAGATAAAATACATTTGTGTAGTTCTAGGAATCCTTGGATATCAAAGCAGTGAAAAATGATATCTATGATGCTGCAGCATTAAAATCAATATTTACATATCATTGGTAACTTAGTTTCCAGCAGTACATTACCACTGACAATGCTGTCTTAGCTGTAAGTCCTACAGCCAATGATTTCCTTATGTTTAAAATGCATTGGTACAGAAGCAACATTCTGTGCCAAGCCAGGTCTCCAAAACCTCAGCAAAATCAGTTTCTTTTTTTCTTCCAAAAAATGAATTTGATCAATTTTGTTAATTGCATTGAACTTTGGTTATGTATAGTAATACTGTAAACAGTGGGCCCAGTTCACAATCAAGTAACACGAACTCATTGTATTAAGGTCATGAGAAAGTATTGTTTAAAGAAATAAAAGATTGCTACATTGTCATCCTGGAGCACCAAACACAATGGCTGCTCAGGATTGGGCTTTTTCAGTTACAGCACTGTTTTTCAGCTTGCATCAGGACAGGTCATCTGTTTTGCTAGTAAATATAGGTTTGCATTTTCAAAGGTACCAAAGCATACTGACATAGTGGTTTGCAGCAGACTCAATGGCCCCATTTACAGATTCAGGGATAATGGGTTTTTCTAATAAATAAACATTAAGTACATAGGTATTGCTGTGAACCAAGCCCATTGTCTAAAGGAAGCACACTTCTTGCCAAATTAAGTCTTTACATAAGAACATGTTTTTATAATGGATTTGAATAGCTGCTGTGCAAGTTATTAAAATCATGTGTCTTCCTGCTTGCACTTTATACAAACAAAAAAAATGAATAAACATGCAGTAAAATGTAGCATTGTTTAGAAAATAATGTGTAAAAAAACCATTCAGTATCTTATATTAAAGCATTTACACTGCATAGGCATTCATATAAGGATATAGTATAATAAAACTTATCAAATATACAAGCATGCAGCAGTTGCCTTATATTCACAGTTCTAGAAATGACCACACATTGATTTCCTCAAATATAAATTGGATTATCCAAAATAGATTTTGCAGCCACTCTCCTTTGCAGTGGCAAACTATGTTCTCATGTGCATTGCAGATACCGACCTATATAACAGGCCTAAGCTATGCCGCTGTATTGAACACATCTGTGATAAATACTGTGTTTTGGAATAGGAAGGATAATGAGAAGTGATCCATACTTCTCATAGCAGAACTTGGAGACTACACAGTGCTTGAATTGAACAAAATATATACGCATATTAATTGTATTCTCCTTAGAGAGTAACACTGTAACCTTGCCACAGATCTAGCTACTGCATAAGCTGGCCATGCAGTTTTCAAAATAAGTTTAGACAGATTTTTCTATTTGATATTTATTCCATCAGAAGAGGTATAGTATGAAACATATAGTACATACCCTTTTTGCTCTGCAAACTCTACACAGGACTCCTGATACTTTTAGATTATTTTGGGAAGTACAATGCAGTGCCAAAGTCACACTCAGAGATTTAAAATATGTTTGCAGAGAGATCTTCTTTCTTCACTTGCTCTTTTGAAGGTGGCGGTGTTATACGCGATGGTGAGCTTGGACCATCTTAACTGTCACAAGATGACAAGTACCCAGGTTAGACCTCTCTGCGGCCAAATGCCACCTGGAGGATAAAGCTGAGGTCACGTGGCTTGAAGTTGTCTGTGGTTTTGACTCGCTTGTTATTGCCTAGCTTGGCAGGTTAACCTGGCGTGTGACTCCAGGACAACAGCAAACAGAATACCTGGAGGCAAGGCTTGTGTTAGTCGTGCAAGGTTTGCAAAACTGAGCTCTAGATCCTGATACAGGTTTTGGATGTGCCAAGGTGAAATCAGATTGAGGAGTATGACTTTAGACCCTTTCCCTGTCCAGGTATTTTTCCAGTAGTGCCTGCATTCTGCTTTTGCCCTGACTTCCCTTGTCTTCATACACAGTAATTTGTGTGTCCTAAACATCATGTGCATGCACTTCCTTCTTCTGAGCACTTCAGGTAAAGTTAGTGGAAGTAACCTTGCAGGATGTTACAGCACCAACAGCGCAAGTTGCAGGGATTCATCCTTGTGTACAAAGCAGCAGCAAGGGATTTAGAAACAGCATTTAGGAAACAGCTTGAAAAGGAAAAAGACAGATGAGGCAGAGATGGTGGAAACATTTGCTAGTTTGCAAAATGGAGTGTGGAAAGGGAAGAAAGAAGTGGGGCAGTGATTGCTGTTCTATTAAAAAAAAAAAAAAGGGAAAGATATAATCCTCTCTGGAATGTTTCATTCAGAGAGAAACACTGCCCTTTTTCTTTTAAAGAAGTGAGCTTTGGCACACATGCAGTGTGGGAATGACAAGGTGAGCAGATGCCTTTGGTGTGTGCTATCAGATGGTGACATTGATGTCCCTCTGTGCTGCAGCCAGGAGTTCACTTTGGTAACTCATTATTCTGAGTCTCTTTGTGTGCATATTTGTATCTTCTAGTAAAGGATATGTGTCCCTTTCCAGAAAGCCGTACTATTTCCTGTCAGCCTTAGTTAAGATAGGACAGCA
>WEIT01015941.1:780-40854 GCA_013389985.1 Dryoscopus gambensis | reverse complement strand
CTCCAAGACCTGACTTCAGAGATCTCTCGTCTCCATCCATCTCGACTGTCCAACCCACACCAGCTCCTACGAACCACCACCCCCCCGATCTTTCTGTTCTGCATGGTAAGAGGCAGGAACTTTTCTTTAGCTCATTTCCTCATTTTTCAAGGGACACTGGGGTTTGAAGTCTGCTTCGGGATCGGGATTGGCAGACACCACAACAGCTGAATTAATACCTCTGCAATCACACACTGCATAGTTTCCAACAGGAAACTTCCCATTTCAGAAACTTAGAAGCTTCTCAGGATTAAATTTGATATGAAGACATCAAATTTCCCAGGCAACAAGAGGAAAATGCATCTGTTTACCCTGGAGGGTGAAGTATGAACAAGTTTAATTTACTTATTAATTAATTTATTTATTTATAACTTCAGAGCTATATGCACTCCTTGTCTGATCAGTACCAGACAAAAATGAGCAAGAATACACCTGCACAGCTCAAAAATAGATTCATATGAAGGCTCAAGAATAACTTGTGCTGTAGATAGATGTCTGTTCCATGCCACTCCTTTGTGTTTTCCAGTTGTCTACAGACAGTTTTGTCCTAGGTCATAACTTCTGCGGGCCCTTTAAAAGCACACGCCTTTCTCTGTTCAGCACCCAGCAGAGCTGCCCCCTTCCTGCTGCTCCTTTGAGAGTTAGACCAGGCATTTGTGCACACAAGATGCATTTACAGGGTCAAGTACAAAACTTAAGGAATACAGGAATTAAGGTCCCAAGAAACACAATGGTGAGCTCTTCACCTTGAGTTTGCCCTTTTTGGTTCAAGCTTTAATTTCATGACCACATGTGGTTCAGTGCACAGGACAGAGCATCTCGCAGGTCACTCTTTGCCCTTTGGCTGTGTGCTTATAGCATTTAGTTAGTCCTCAAACAGCTTTCTATGTGCAAGTTCTTCCCAGTGATCATTTTCTTCAGAGTACTTGTATTGAGTTTGCATTCTTGAAACAGTTTCAGTTGAATCCAGTTATTAATGCTTCTGCGAATGGGACTCTGAGATGCTGAAAATGCATAATGAGGGGCTAAGTGTTTTCTAACTGCATTGACCTTGTTAGTTGCCCAGTACTATCAATGTTTTATGGCAAAAGAAAAAGAAAAAACATCCACTTCTAAATAGTGCACACTGTTACAACTCAGTGTTTGCAGCTAGGAAATCAAGCCCTGCAGTCCCTGCCATCGCTGCCCTCCACAGCACACTGAAAACTTCACATGCAGCAGTTGGTGGCTGGCTCTGATCAGAACCCTGCCAGGTATAACACGGTTGCACTCCCCTCTTTCTAACTCTATACTTGCAGCTAGACAATACCAAAACTTCTATTAGCCTGGTCAGAGACCAGGAGAAATTAGGAGGAGATTCCCTTCTAACAGAGAAATTACATCTGCATCTCCTTCTCCAAGAAGACCATGGGCAAACCAGTGCACCCTGCAGCTGCAGCCAGCCACTGGCACTCACTGGAAACTTTCAAGCCAAACTGGTCTTTCCATAGGGATAAGAGGAAAAAAAAAAGAAAAAAAAAGGAAAACAATCAAGACAAAGTATATCACAGGGATCAAAAGCTAAATGAAAAATAAGAAGTTACTGAGTATGCTTTGCAGGACTTGGATATATTATCCCAAAAAGAACAGAACAACAGGGGGATAGGAGGTCACATGGTGCAGATGTGTGTGGCATTTTGGTCAGAACCATATGGAGGTATTGTGGCAGCCTAGCAATTTTAAATATAATTTCAATCAGAATTTGTAACAGGTTTCTCTTAAAATTTCAGTGGTTTTGTATATAAACACACATAATACACATCTGCAAGACAGTATTTTTTGTACTGAGGTTAGTTTTCTCATAGCCAAAGCAGAACTAAGAGGGAAAAGGAGAATTTTCAATAGTTCAAAAGGTAATTTAGTTTTTACCTTGTTAACCCTATTCTCTCTTCCATACACCCTAAGTTTTTTTTCCCTTTGATCCTGGCTGTAACAGATGAATACAAAAGAAATGCAGCTTTAAAAAGCAGTTGCTCATCTGACATATTTTTGAACTAAAAGAGTATTAAGATCGAGCCTATGGCACAGTTTTCAACCAAAATCAAATTGATACCAGCAAGCTCCAACCTTGGCTTATTACTGGTACCAAGGTTTATTTAAGGCAGTGGCTCCCCCAGACTGGGAAACGCGATGCACAGCACACGGGTAACTGACTGAGTGCTGTACCTTTACAACTCTCTACTGCTGATTTTTTTACTGGAACTTGGTTTTGTATTTTCTAACTGCAGAAACTCTAGCTGGACTATTTACCTAGAACAGATGTCTACAAGTTTTTTTTTTCCTTTTATCATTTAGTTCTTGACAAGATAAATTCTGTGCAAAAGTTTCTACCTGCTGTAAATAGATGGCAATGGATATAAGTATTAGGTAGCACTCAAAAAAATTTTTTGAATACATAAATAGAATTTTGATGATAAATATGGAACAAGCTAGAAGTTACTCAAAAGTGAAGTGGCTTAAACAGAGTCAACTATGTATGGGTTTTTTTGACATAAAACCACACTTTATGCTGCTTTTTTACTGAGGAAACTTACAATAACAACAGAGGAAAAAACAAAAAACCTTATATAACATTATAAAAAAAACGCATAATACCACTTATTGTGTGTATAACAAATAGTACTTCCTTTTTAGAACTGTTGTCAATTTTCAAAAAGCCAGAGGGATTTACAAGGTTATCAATTTAACAAATCAAAAAAATTCAGCAGATTATTTAGAATTGTTACCTGAAAAAACAAAACAAAACAAAACAAAACAAAACAAAACAAAACAAAAAAACCCCCAAAAAACCCCAAGATCCAAGGTGGCTGATGTCCAGTGTGCCTCAACCTCATAAAAGTGAACTGTATCACACTGAAAGTAGCATTTTACCATACATTCTCTTCTCTAATACATTAGTATGGTATTTCTCACTTTCCTGTACTGCATGTCTAATGTGGCCCCAGATTGGTGTTTCTGGTCTTCTCAATTTTGAATTTGTACTCAGACTTTAAAAAATAAAAAATCTTCATTATTTTTTCTTGTACTTTGCACTTGACTGAAGGAAAAGTAGATGCTTACACATCTTACCAGTATGGTTATGTGAATGCAGACTAAACCATATTTTTGTGCTGGCAGATTTACTCTTATCTCGCAGTATAAACACGGCCAATGGCTACAGTTCACTCTGCTGGCTTTGCTTTGAAAGACCAGATGTGGTGTTTTACGTGAGCTGCCCACCACACCAACCGCCTTTTGGTACTAGTATGTTTTTCTGTCTTAATTTCGAATTCAGTTACTACTAGGAGTAAATTATGTCCATTATATTACATTTCCTGATATTCAATTAAATTTAAAGACTTTGATGATAACAGAGAACAATTCTCAGTTGTTACGTTTTCTTGATTCTTTTTTTTCTGGGGGTTGGGGAATATGTTATATTTCAAAGCAATATGGATTATACTTACAACTTTCAAACTACAGCTTGGAACTTCAGTGCAAATAGCTTTCAGAGATGAAACGAAGTTAAAAGTAAGGGGATCTGTGTCTCTTGAGAAACTTATGAGAAGTCGTACTTTAATACTTCGTAAAACTAGTGCTTCTCTTATCTTCCCATCTAAATATGGCCAGTACCTGTGGAGGAAGAAGACAGTATTTGCAGACAGCTTTAAAAACCTTGGGGGAGCCGCTCCCGTGCCCGAGAGTCGCAGCCAGAGGGCGCTGCTGGCCAGCCCAGACACGGCGACACAGGGCTGTCACAGCTGGTGGCACTGCTCGGGGAACTGCAACACTGCATCTCTCCCTGACCGACATCCTTTGTTTAACCCCAATGCTTTGGGACCGTGCCCGCTGGCGACTGGAATGCCTTCTGGGATTTCCTCCGCGGGAAACTGAGAGCTGCTGCGCAGGGGGCCCGCGTCCTTCAGGAGCAGCAGATGAGATGGGTCGCTTAAGGAGGATGCTATGTGTTTTCCTGATGAGGGTTGCATAAATGCTGCCAGGAATGGGATGGTGGCTTCCATGGTGCTATTCTCACAACTAATAGTCAGCTTTGTATTCCGGACATTTGGTGGGAGCAGGGCAGGGCTGGGAGAATTAAACAAAGAAAATGCATGTTTTCTGCATTCCAGCAGCATCAAAGCATCTGGGTTGATGAAATCTGAGCTCTACTGTGCCAGAAAATAACATAAAAGCAAGAACTGGGAGGTGGCAAGGTAGAGAACCTGGGGCAGTGCCTCAAACACAAAGCCATGCTGTGGAAAAACAGCATGAAGAATTCACACAGGTGGCTTCTCTGGATCTCCCTAATCCAGCAGACTGCTGAATTCTTCCAGCATGAGAATAAAGTAAGGAGGAGTATAGGAGATAACATAAACTGCAACACTGTAGTGGTTCTACATACTAAGATCCTTTCCAACATAAAGGAGAAATAGGAGGGATACGTATTGTGAAACTGAGGATCCTACAGCACTGCCCATGATTCTTTCCCTGTGATGGAGGCTGTAAATAAGGAGTTTATTGGAAAAACTCTCTCACAGACTTAAAACAGTTTATGCTTGGTGTCAGTCATATGATAATTATTTTTTGAAAAATTTGAACAGAACAGCTCTAAATAGAAAAAAATACATGATCACAAGCCTTGTTTGGCTTAACTGTGTTCAAATAAAGTGCATAGATGGAATGGCAGGCTTTGCTAGATTTTAAATTCACTGTGAGCGTTATCAAAAGTAGGAGGGACCAGTGGAGAATTGCCTGCTGAGCTGGATGGTTTTGATGCACTCTGGCTCCAGTTTTGGGCCATGAGTGCTTTTTAATGGTCCATATAAACTGGCTGTTTAAAAATTATGTGGTTTTGTTTGGTTTTAGCAACTCTCAGTTAACTAAAATGTGATATAATTCAAATGCAATCTATGAGTTGAGAATTCTCATTTATATGTGTATGCCAATAAGATAATGACATTTCCCACACTGTATCCAAGTCACAACATATTATTTCTCTCTTAACACACACATACTCTGCCGTGTTGAATACCAGCATGATACTCATAAAATGCCAGTAGCTGTGGTCTCAGGATAGTCAATATAATAATGTAAGAAATAGGATTGATGTATAAGTAGATTGTTGTATTCCTGGGTCCCAGTCACTTGTAGATGGTCAGACTAGACAATTTCTGATCTCCTTCAATAGGCAGATCCAAAGCTTAGTACCCAGAACTGGAAATGTCTTCTTAGGTCCCAATTCTGCTCCCATTTAAGTCAATGGCAGGACTCTCACTGATTTCAATAAGAGCAGAATTGGGCCCCAAGAAATGGGTGCACAGTAGTAACTAATCTCCTGTGGGTTCATTTTCTCCAGCAGACCCTACTGGCATGATGGTAACCAGCAAGTCCTGGAGTTGGACACTCACCGTTTAGCATTGGTGTCGATGACTATGGGCAAGTAGTCCATGACAGCTATGTACACAAACTGTTTGGCATCGTCAATAACACTGTAGATAGCTTCAATATCCAGGACTCTGTCCTTGGGGCAGAAGAGTTTAGGTGAATTCTGTGAAAGGAAAAGTTCAAATTCGGCATTAAAAATAATTGATTTATTTTCTCTCCCCCTCAGTCTTCTTGAGCTGATAAGCAGTATCCACTATTTTAGTAGAGATTATTAACTAATACCCTCAGCTGTCCCATTAGACTGTTAGAATACTCAAAGCTACAAAGGAGAGCTGTTTGCTTACTTGCCCCTCAAAAGCCTCACCATTTAGATGTAACTGTGGGTAAAATGCAGAAGACTCAGACTTCAAAACATCTGCTGTCATCAAAGAAGCTGTAATTGAAGTTACATTTCAGAGAATTTGTTCCAAAGAGCCCCAGGACTGGTTTCTACTAGATGGAATGTTCATATGTTCTTGCCACATGAGCCTGATGTTTTACTTGTGAGCAGGAATTAAGTGTTCTATGTCAGTTGCAGGGAGATGCTGCAGTTTTGCAAGAAACTTATCTTTAAAACAGAGCTTCAGGTATAAATTACCCAGTACTGAGCTGGTAAGTGGCAAGCCCAGATCTCAGCTTTTCTGCCTTCTGTCTGGGGCTGTCGAAGGCATGGGGAAGCCAGTGGAAATTGCTCGTCTGTGGCAGATGTGCCCAGGACTTTGTACTCTCCTGCACAAGCAGGGAGAGAAAAGTGAATCCCTTTTTCAAGTTGCTTGCAGGCAACGCCCCCATTCCTGGGGCAGAGGTTGTCGAAGGCACTTTAACCCAGCTGGAACAGGTGTTTTCCTGCCACTGTATCACCTTCTCACCTTCATTACTTGCTTGGGCTGCAGCTGATAGCCAGATGGGTATGTTTCCTTTAAGGACAGATCCCAGGGGCTTTATTAGTCTTCTTTAATTTCAGTAGTCCACCTGTCACAGTGGTTTCTTATTACTGACTGGTGTTCTTAAGGATTTACTACAGCTAAATACAGAAAATACTAGAAAATTAACCATAGCAAGATTTCAAGACCAATATTCCAGATCCATTCCTGAACACTAAAAAACCAAAACCTCTTACACTTTATCAGCCAGTCTGGAAGACAGTTTGTTGCTAAGCAACACTAAGCCATGATTCCCAAGTGTAACAAAATTTCAATGACTGTGTATTACGCTTGTTTTATATAGCACAAATATTAAAATATGTTTCCAAAAAATGAATTTCGACTCAAGAAAAAAGTGTAAAGTAATTTAACTGTAGTCAAATAATTAAATATAATTTATGTCAGGTATCTGAAACTTTTTGGAGGTTATTGCACTGAGATGTTATTCTTAACACTTGTATTATTTTCTTGAATTTTTAAGCTAAAGAGCAGCTGAAGAAAGAAATTCTTAGGCATTGTCTTTTTCAGATCTGTTCAATATAAGTATCAGAAAGTGAAAGACTTCTTGAAGATAATTAAAAGAAAAATTTCAGTAAAAATTCTCACTGTAGCACTGGGCTTTGGCATTCCACTTGTTACTCTGTGGCACAGCTGATCCCTGCTCTGCAGTGATGGACTGGTCTAGGACTTGTCTCCATGTTGTGTAGCACTCGCTGCTCTGATGAAATACCCACTTGTTCCTCCTCTTCACCTGCCAGAAGCAGGCCTTTATTCTGGCTGGGAACAGCCCCATTCCATGCCCCTACCCGGGGGTGTGCTATCCCGAACCCACAGGGAGGCAGCAGCCTGTCTCTGTCCCAGGCAGGACCGCCAGGGCAGCAAGGGAACTGCCTGGCTCCTGGGAACTTCCTTCTGATCATTAGGTCAGGAACACACAGCGGAGTTAACACTTGGTCCACCAAGTCAGTCCCAAGCAACTCCAGGACTGCACTTCAGAGGGTCATGCTGGCAAACACTGAGAATTTTCTAGCAGGTGAGAAATTTATTGAAGAGCTTGTTTTCAGGAAGTAAGAACCAACCCAAGTGACTGTGGATGTAAATTCAGGTAGCTCTTGGGGTTGGACTTCAGTGATCTGAGCTTCTGAGTACCACTGAGTCCTTACTTTTTTTTTTCTGAAGTGAAATTTCAAGAGAAGAGGCTTCCTTGCCCATAGGAAAGGAAAAAATCACAGAGAGGAAGGGAACACACTGCAAACTTAAAAAAAAAAGTTTATGTAGACTCTCTCTCCATCTGCCTTTGTCTAGGGTCCCAGATTCCTTAAACTAGGCCTTAACCAGCTTTCCATTCTGTGTTTGCCTCCAGGACCAACTTTCAGCAGGATTTCTCCATTTCTTACAGATTTCTTAGAAAAGAGTAGGATTTAATTTCTCAGTGCATTATCTAACTGTCCAAAAGTCTATCTCTCATTTCCGCTAGTCCTTAAGATTCTCCAGAATCAATGGAAGTGTCCGTTTTTTCAAACCACTATTAATTCTGGCTGTCTTAGGCACTTCCACATTTTCACTCCAAAACAGTTCTCTGTCTCTCCACTGAGTGTAGGAGTATGAGAAATCCTGGACAGCGGAACACTGCCTGGATCCCAGCAGGTGCAGGGGAACCCTGCTCTGTGTCACCACTCATCTGCACCGTCTGGTGATGGTGGCTGTACAACTGAACAGTGGGCTACATGCCTTGTGTTGTTTTAGACATAACGAGGCCATAAAGCAATGGGGGTTTTCCCCTTGTTTTACAGGGAATGGAAAATTACTCTTAGCAACTTTGTTATACTCCTGATTTTGAAGGGGTAGTTTGCACTCACGTAATTACTCCCAAAATGAATGACACTCCACATCTTCCATCTCACTGGGTACTTTTTTTCCAGTTTTGCTACAAAGCTGCTGAGATGGAGGACTGCTCCATTTCTTTCCATTAAAAATACATGCACAGACAGCGCTTCCATGGGGATCACTGCTTGAATTTTAGAAATTTTAAAATGTCATTTAAAAATAAAGCTGAAGTAGATGATCTTGTACAGAAGTACAAATGCTTTGCAACAGTGCGAATCCTTATAAATTACATTGATGAAAATGCAAGCTCTGATACCAAGCTTATTCTGTACCATTTTCTATGTCTGATTAATGGTTCATTTACTCCCAAGTAATTCATGTTCTACCTATTAGTGTAAGTAAAATAATCTAATTTGAAGGGTCTCTGTACCGTTTTCTGAACATGAGTGGAAAAGTGGTAAACATTACAGAGAAAGGGAAATTGAATAATGCTTAAATGAAACCCAGCAGCATCTTCAGTCCAGGCAAACTGCATGTCATAGAAATCAGAATTAAAAAAACAATACTGAGATTTGTCAAATTTCCAGGTCTTCTAAAGATCTTGTGGGTTAAGTAAGTTTCTTTCCTTCCCCCCCACTCTGGAACTCATTTCAGAACTTACCGACACAAAAGCTTCTGATTTTGTCTCGTTCAGATGTAGTGTCAGTTTATTTTGAGTATCGTACACGCCATAGAGTCTCTTAGACCAACTTGGAGGTATTTTATTCTTGTACCTTAATGAGCTATACAGGGCAAATATCCTTTGTAAATCCAGGACCAGGCAGCTACAGTTGTATACAATGACGCCAAGTTCCTTCATCTGTGAAATTAAAAGTTGGATCATTAGTGATATTTTCGCTGATGGATCTGTGGAAATATGCAGCAAGAATGCAAAAACCTCATCTTGAGTATCCCGGTTTTCTGGGTGTCAGTTTCTTCACACCTTAAAAGGGAGATAAGGATACTTTTCTCCCACAGAAAGTATTCTGTAAGCATCAACATTCTCACATATCAATTATGAAGAAAAATAGTCCACATAAATAAAGACAGTAGAGAACAATTAAATTCTTTAGCCTTCAACAGGCACAGTTTCACTTCTCATTTAAGTAAAGGCATGTCTCCTGATCATAATAAATATTGTTTTGGCAGAGATTTCATGAATTGTACATCCCTAGTACCTAAGTTGTTGACAGAATTCCATTTTGAAGGTATTGTCTGGTTTTTGTAATCAACATGTAACCACATGCTCACTCTCTTCCCTTCCTTTGCTTTAGAACAGCTCAGGAAAGGGCTGGTGTGGGCCTGGATGCTATTGACCTCTCATTACCTGCATTTCACAATAGTTCAGCCATCTCCTAAAACAAAGCAAGAAGAAAATCTGCATGTATCTGCTGGAAACCCAGGATAAATATTTAAAGGATCCATGCTGGTTTTCTGCAGGCAAACTGTCTTGGTAGCATGCCTGAGAAGTCTGCCTGGCATGATGAAGAAAATAAGGGTAATATGAACTCTCCAGCATGCTTATTACCCTTTCACACCAAAATATTCCCGCTGATGTTATTCTCTCAGATGAGATCTCCACAGTCACATGGACTAGCTCCTGGTAAAAGCGTATCTTTCTGTAAAGCCCGTGGGAACTCTGAACCCTGCACTGACGATATCTCAGCGCTTGTTCCAGTGCAATTCTCCCTGACTGCAGATGAGAACCACTCTGTAGGAGTGGGCAGAGGGAAAGCAAAGAATAGAATTGAACCTTGACTCCTTCTGTGGTGGGTGAGCAGAAACAACAAATACGAATACTCCAGTGAGAAGGAAATTCAATGGGTGGCATATTCTTTAGGTCCCCAACCTGGAAATACCACATACCTAAGAATACACAACACTAAGCTATCTCATTCCTAAATATTTGCCAAATAGTTGCAACCACAGGAACAATACCTAATATTATTATTGCCTAAATCAGAATATTTCTGCAAGCTTCTTTAATCTGTTATCCTGCACAGATTAAATTGAAATTTGTGGATGGTTGGAAAAAACAGACATATTGCACTGCACCTTTTCATTTCTGGATAAGCCAGTAAATTAATTTTGATGCTAAATATAAATATGACCAACATCCTAGTTGAAGAGTCTATTTGGAAAAATATCTTTAATTTTTCCCCTGGGTGCTGGTATCTTTGAGGACGCTCCTGTATTCAGCTCTAGGCTGTCCCTGTAGTCTGGGCACTGTTTTGTCTCCAAATATTTTTAACTATACATTATCACTGTTTTCACTGTATGCTGCCAATACCGCTCTCTTAATTGCCAGGCATGCCATTGCAGAGGACTTGCTAATAGTACTCTGTTACATCTATCTGCATAATGTGGTTTAATCAGCTTTTCATGGCTGTTAGCTGATTCTGACATAATTATGTGGTTACAGTTTTCCTTTCATTTATCAGTCCCATTACTACTATTCCATTTTATCCCTTCTATTGAAAGTGAAGATAAAAGTGTCCTCACTGCGCACCAGAAGCTGCCAAGGATTGCATCGGCATGAGCAGCTCTCCTCGCAACAGGAGTGCCTGCAGTGTGTCCCCTCCCTGTGAATTAAGGGACTGCCCTTTTGCCCAAGTGGTTCCTCATGCCCAGAGAGAGGGAGGAAGCCAGGGGCACTAATGGGTTTTGTTAAATACCATTTTTACAGATCACCACCCGGCCCGAGCGCCCAGGGAAGCATTGGGTACGCCTTAGCGCCAGCCTGTCCCCGCGGCCGGGAGCACCCGGAGCCCGGGGCCCTGCCCCTGCCGTGAGGGCCGGCCCCTGAGGGAGCGGCCGTGCTGCCCCGCCTGCCTGAGGCGCGCACCCCCCGCAGGGACTGCGCTCGAACCGCGGCTGGAATGAAGCCGTGCAGAGATGTGTTTACAGCGCACTAATGAACGCTGCCTTCCCAGGGTGCTGCGTCTTGCAGCTGGCTTCTCAAAGCACCGATCAAAGCTTTTCCTGCTTCCGAAGCTGCGGTAAGAGCTTTTCCCCATGGGGATTCCCTAATACGCGATAGAGACAGGGATCCTTTCCCTCGCTGGGAAAACACAGATATCCTCTTTACCCAGCTGCCTGTTTTCATTAAGCTTTTATAAACTTAAGTTCAACTTCGACTCAACCTGACCAGTAGATTCAAAGCTATAGGAAGAGGACTGACAGCACTTGTTGCGCAAACCGAATTTTCTTAAGAAACCGGTTTAGATGTCAGCCTGTCACCCTGCCACCCTCTCAGCTTAGGTACGATACATCCCCTTGAAACGCAAACAGTACGTGTATGCAGTAAAACCCCACCAGTCTGCTTTCTTGTATAACAGCCCCAATAAGTGTGGAGAGAAAAAAAAAACTGTTTCAGAAGCACATTCTTCACTGAGTCTAGTTTTACTCCCATCCTCTGAAGTGAGGAAAAACTGCTCTTCTTCCTATTAATCAGGAAGCCTATAATCCTGGAGGCATAGGGAACAGCAAGGATGGGCTAGTGACAGATTTAGTATGAAGTGGTATGACACCTAGTCAAGGGAAAAGACTTTCTCTTCCATTTGAAAGCTGCTGTCATTACAAACTTTTTTTTTTTTCAGTAGTCTCAGAAGAGAAGCAGAAAAAACATCTATACTGTAAGAATCAAAATCTGAGCTTTGCTCCCTGGCTTGTCATCATGGAAACCTGCTGCTAAGCATCATTTGAGGTATCTGTTAAGGTAAAACCTTTCAGGGAAGGAGCTCTTAAGGCAAGGGAAGTATTTCTTCATCCTGAGTTTTAAGAGCAATTAATACAGTAATGAAAATGTCACCGAAAAATTAATGTGAAGAAGATCTCAAAAAATCAAAACCTTAATGAAATTAAGGAAGATAAATGTGGGATGAAAATAGAGAGTCACAAATTTGATAACCTCAAAATGGACCTGAAATGTTTGCATGGTAAAGTTGTACAGCTGCTTGTGAGTGACATTTCCAGGACATGTGCTGGGGACTGGGGAAAGGAATGGTTAGCAGAGAGAATTTTGTGTCTTCTCTTGAGCAGGTTTCTTTTCCTCTTCGGTAAGAACTATCATGCATGCTCTAATCAAAGAATGAAAAATATGGGAGCTGGTTTTCCTTGTTTTTCCCCCTGCCATTTACATTCATGCAGAGCAACTGTCAAAGACTACCAGATTACTGCTTGACTTTCTTGCCAATAAGGGCTTTCTTAAAGCACCAGAAAGGTGAATAATTACACTTGGCTCAAGAAATGTAGTTTCCTTTCACTGTACAATGATACTCTAATACAGAACTCAGTTAAGCCATGAAAAGTAATAAATATGGCCTAGATAGAAAATCAGCAATTTTTATGACAAGATGAGGAATTCCTTACTAGATTGGACAAAAAGCAGCATTTCACAAACAGGAACTTTTACTTATTCTTTTCCCATGTACAGTCATAGGCATCCTATGCAAAAGGAAGAAAAAACATGGGACCTGAACAATCCAAGTTGTGGACACAGAACACAAGATTCCCAAGATTCCCAAACTGAGAAACAGTGTTAGCAGGACTTTTCAGGTACGTTTGGGTCACGGGCCAGAGAGGGTGTACGATGTGTCCCCAGCCTGCACTGTGCAGACGAGACAGCACATTTTATATTTACCTTGAGCTACACTCTGAGAGACAACCCCACTGTGTAGGCAAGGTACTATTTGACCTACATAACGGTGACACAATCTGGTTCACAGCTTGCAATATCTGAGTTGTGGCAAATGTAGCAGGAAGCTTTAGAAAACCCCTTGTTTAAAGAAAAAGTTTTTAGTAGTTGTTCACACCCAAACCTGATCCTGTAAACAACAGGCGGCTCTCCTCAGGCATGAACTGCCACTTGCCCAAAAGGTCTGGCCACTGGCAGGTGCCAGGAATCCATTGCCTGGGCTACAGAAACTCTGGATTAACCACAGGCAGCCTGTCACACACAAAATTTACTAAGTAGACTTTTGGTATAGAGGACAGTATATGCATCTGTCATTTGGCTGTGTTTGAAAATGTATTTAATTGTGCATTCAAGCCTCTGGTTTTTTTAATTACAAGTTCCTAAATGAAGGACTGAGTAAAGCCAAAATCACAACAGGGTAAACCAATGGAGTAACAAAAAGCACTCTATACTGATAAATCAACAACTAAAGCCTGAAAGGACCTAAGATTTCAATAGCTTCAAAAGAAAAATAATATACGATATATTCATTATCAGCTTAACACAAACCACAGATATTTAGAGTGGTACACTCATCTTTTCATAAAATATGCTCTAATTATCCAGTTAGCCTGCACTCCAAACATACTTTCTTTTTCATTATCAGGCTTACCGGATCGCTGCTTAGACCTCCCTTATGTTTTCATGTGGTATTCTTTAATACTGAATGAGTATTTCCCAATCATACAAAGCATCACTGAAGGCTGTCTCTGTGCAGCTATTGTTTATCTTTTTACCAAAACCTGCTGGGCAGACATGCATGCCCATCCCATGCCAGGCACAGGTGACAGCCAAGGGGTGGCCTGTGGCAGCAGTGCAGGAGGAGAAGGGCATTCTGATGGGAGTGACCATCAACAGAGGGAGAGAGTGAGAGATGTGAGAAAGGTGAAAGTGTTTCTTTGTGCAGAGTTGTTCGCTGTGAGTGTTGTGGCACACTTTGCTGGACGAGGCTGACGGGGTAGTGCTAATTACAAATGCACTCAGTGTACGACCCCGTTCAGGCAGTTGTCATTTTGATGTAAACCAAATGTGCAACCTTGATGCTGAAGAGGTTGAGAAGGCTGTAGCACTGCCTGGCCCCTCTCTCACAAAACCTCTGCAGGTATTACAGTTCATCACAACAGCAAAAGCATGTGCCTCAGCTAACACTTCACTAGAAACTGCAACCTACCCTTACATTCCAGAGAAAATCCTCCCTCTGTGCTTGGCTAGTAATACAGTACAGAGACTTCACACTTTGTTATCTTAAAATCAAAAGTAACTCAGTGAAATCCAAATGCAGCACAGTCCTGCTTCTGCTCCAAATTCCACTTTTTCTTTTCATGTTGCTAAGAAAATGGGAGCTACACTGATACTAAATAGAAAACATTAATACAGATGGGAAAGCACTGTTGTCTCAGGAAGTTAATAAATCTCTGTCTAGCTTAAACCATCGGAAAGTGAATAAGTCTAAATTAACAGCATCTTTGGATGTCAGAAATCATCTAGGGAATAATAAATGTTCTTACTTGAATTCCCTGTTATTTTGAGAACCACAAACTGCTTTTGAATATTACTTAGAGAATTCAAACAGATTAAATTTTTAGAGTAACTGTTTCATTGTTCAATTGTGCAACTTTCCTGTTTTCTATAGACACTTTTACTGAATCAAAGGTATTTTTAAAATCCTACATTAAACTCTCAACCATTCTCCAATTAATCACTTTGTGAGTCTTGCACTTGGATCTCTCTTGTGCCTGGCCTATGTCCTACAGTTGTGTAGGTTTTACATTTCTGTCATCTAAGGCTAAAGGTTAATTTTCTATCATGTTGATTTTAAGTAATTTGAAAATAATTAGAAGAATTAGAAGAATTAGGTAGAATTTCTAATGAATTAGAAAAAAAGTCCTTCCGCTTGACAAAAGAATGCAATCTCAACCTGAGCCAGGAACTCAATCTCATCACTGAAAATGGAAAACTGTCACTCAGTCCACTCTGCTGGAAATAAATCTTAGCATGTGACCAAGAAAAGGTGATGCATTTGATGGAGAGTGCACCCAGCATTGGCACCAAATGTCAGGATAAAGTCACGACACGTTTTCACCAAAGGAAAGGAAGTGGTATAAGTGGGCTGACTGTACCCCATTGAAGCTGATAAACTTGAGTTGTCAGCCACTAGCAGTCCACTGGTCTTTAATTCTCACCTTTAGAAAGTACATTCAATAGGCTTGGATCTGTAGTTCTCGCAAAATAAAAGTCTCAGGAAGTTACAGCTTCATATGTTATTTTTACTAATATTACCTAATGACAAAATGCTGCCATGATAAAGCAGAGAAGATCTTTGAGGAGTTGCTAATTTTTTTGTTCACTTCTTTTTTCAGTGATCCAAAGGCCAGGAACACAAAACTGCAGTGATTCTATACTAATTTCCACTTCACTTCAGCCTTACCATTATTTTTCATAGCACCCTGATCTTAAGAAAATCACACTGAGAAAAAAAGATAGGCTTAGCATTTAATTTCTGCTGAAAAGTACTGCTGCTGAGATGCAAAGCAAGTTAGACACCTAGGCAGAAGACAGGCTTGTTTCAAAATGGTGTGATTTAAAAACAATTTTGTGATGAAGAGGTAGCAATGCATCTTCAAAGCAAAAAACCAGAAATCCCCTGTGTCCTCATCACATTAGAAAGAAGCCCCGTGATGATTTTTCTTTTTCAGCCATCTGCTCTACTGATACGAAAAACTCAGCAAAAATAAATTTGTTTGTACAAAAAATTCAAATATAGTTTGTTTAAACCATGGACCACTCTGTGATGATGTTTAAATAGACACTACCACAGAATTGTGAGTGCAAGTTTGGGCTTTTTACTGCTGTTGTTCAAGCTCACTAACAAACCAAGCCTGACACATGGCTAATTGTCAGAGCAAGCCAGAAGGCAGAACTGAATCAGTTAAAAATTCATTGCCATATAATCTATCAGCATAATTAATACCACTTGGCATAATCACAGCATAATTTATCATTTTCAAATGTCTTTTCAGTTTACAGTTTCATTACCCCCTCAAAGCAAGCAGAAGTGTCTTCTTTAGGGGGAATGGAAGCTTGCAACTGCAAGAAAACATTTCCAGGATCATGTTTGATTTATTTCTTGTTTTACTGCAGGAAATCTAATTAATGTGAATTCTAATTTGATTCTATTTCTCTTTCAAAACACTGTTTTGTTCCTTTTATCAAAGAAAAGTGCAGGCTGGAAAGAAAAGGATCACGTTGTGTTGGCCTCCCATCTCACTGCTGGCAAGTGCACTGCTGGCATTGCATTTCAGTCTTGGTGTCATTCACATGACATTAAAAAATTCGCTTCTCCAGTAGAACCATAAAAAAACTGACAGGTGAAGTGAAAGACCCTGCTAGCTTCTGAAAAAGGCTGGACTCTCCTTCACCGCGCACGTGCGTGTACCTCCTGCAGCCTCTTTCCATCTTCCCTGCACCAGAGCCTGTCCTGTCGGCCCTTATCTCGCATTCTCTTCACGCAGCTGGAAATCACAGCACGAGCTCTTAGCGTTTGTTCTCATCCTATGTAATGCTGCAGAGGGCAGCCTTCATATGTGTTCTGCTGTACAACAGAGAGTGGAGAGTGCAAAGGGCTGATCTCAGAGTAAGGGCAATATTTATGTCTAAACATTTCTCTCAAAGCACACAGTTTCTTTGGGGCTTTCGGATCCATGGCCTTCAGGGAAATGCAACAGCATGTAGTTGACTAATTGGATGCATTATTTATAACACTACTGACACACAGAGTGAGTTTTCCTTTTGCAAACTGAATATAGAGATTGGTAGCAGGCGTGCTGGGGACACAAACTGGGACAATGACATCGCATATGAATTATTGCTCTAACTGTTGAGTTTTGCCAGACTACCTGATCAGAATTAGAAGCCTATTTTCTTGGTGTAAGCAGAGAGCCAAAGGCGTGCTAACTAATTTTTGACTGAGCCTGGATTAAATTCAGTGTACAGGACCTTGAGGTAAGCTAGACATTCAAGCAGTTTAGATAGGTAAGGCAATTTAGCAAAATGGTACACAGGCAGCCACGGAACAGTGGCCAGCCAATATGACAATCTATTCTAGAAATCCCCTGTTGGTCTATGTCCTTTTCTCTTGAGTTACCTTCTTAGATATTTGTGAGGTTTCTGGCTGCTTCAACAGGGAAGCAATATCTCCGGTAAAGATCTGGTCCTGGTATAGGCCCCTAGGAAGAAAACTTGTAAATAAATTAGTACATCATATTTCTGCCTCTGGACTCTAACAGTAAAATTTGGAACACAGAATCACAGACTCTGTAAGGCTGGAAGGATCCACTGGAGGTCCAGTCTACCCTCCCTCCTAGCAGGGTCATCCTAGAGCACATTGCACAGGATTGCATCCAGACAGTTCCTGAGTATCTCCAGTGAGGGAGACACCACAACCTCTCTGGACAAGCTGTTCCACTGTGCAGACACCCACACAGTAAAGAAGTTCTTCCTCATAGTCAGGCAGAACTTCCTGTGCATTGGTTTCTGGCCATTGCCTCCTGTCCTATTGCTCGGCACCACCGAGCACAGCCTGGAAACACCCTCTTGACACCGTCCTTTCAGATAGTGATAAACATTGATGAAATCCTCTCTCAGTCATCTCTTCTCTAGGCTAAACAGGCCCAATTTCCTCAGCTATTTCTTGTGAGGTGCTCTAGCACTACATTTGAAAGAAATGCCTAATAAGTCATCATCCTGATTAGAAGAAGTTGCCTGTCCAATACCACGATTCTTATGACTTCTACAGTTCTCTGCAGACATACTTAACAATTCTGTTTGCAGGCGCTGCCTGCCCAATATGCCTCCCTCATGCAAGGATTAATAGTTTTCCACTGAGCAGTTCCAGGGAAACGTCAATGATTTCACTGTTTTGATGACTGCTGTTTACTTAGAAAAGTTAAGAAAGGTGACTGCATGATGACTTCTAAACCAGGCCTTGGTGCTTATGACGACAATATCAAAATCTGAAAAGGTTAGTGATGAATTAATGCTGCACATTCATATGGAAGGAATGCTTTGTCAGACTCTTATTTTGTTCTGCTTGATGATTTATGGATATAGAAAGATGAGATTTTATTCTGAACTGCAGAATCATTTGTCTTTTATGGAATGACTGAAATGATTGTCCTTCCTTACCCCAAGTCATGGAGATTTATGCCATGGTATTTCAGCCTGATTTACTGTGTGTCTCTTTCACAGGACAATACTAAATCCAGTTTTCCATGAAAGGATTCAAACTTTCAAGCAGGAGGTGACTGGGCTCCATTTGGGAACCTTTTGGAGTTGAGGCAGTTCTGAATGAAGAATTTTCTAGAGGGGAACTGTCATCTGTGTAATATCAAAGTGTGTGAGTATGGATGGAGTCACACATTGGGAATACACTTTCATGATTATTTTAATGTTGTTATTTTAATTGTTTAGTTGAACAAGATTGATCTGATGGGCTATGCTAATAACTAAATCCCTCTGAGAGGAATCTGTCTCCATTTGTTAACATCGCTGACCAAGATTAGTTGCCAGCAAGTTCTTGTGGAAAATGACAGAATAGATTGTGGTGCATTAGCTCCCCCATAGAGATTCAGCTGGGGTTTAATGAACAAGTTTTCTTTCAGCCTAACATAAATCAATTTTTTGGGAAAGTGGTGGATTTACTGCTTTTTATATCCATGTAAGTTTACTGGTTATTTCAGACTACCACTGGGTAGATCACTGCAAACAGGCTTTATAGAGATGTGCCTAGAAAAAATTTTCATCTCTGTGACCGATATACTTTTTTATTTTTTGTTTTTTAAAGGCGAGACAACTCCCAGGTGAGCTATTTGTGATGCAGTTTCTGGGAGATCCTCCCAACCAGCTTTTATAAATTTCAACAGCTTAACTTTTAGGCTACTGAGTCTTATCCCTAGGCCATGGACTCGTGCAAGCACACCTCACCAGCACTGTCTATTCACCACAGTATTTGCTTCGAGATAGCAGAAGGGGTCTTAAAAGCTGTCTCTTTTTTTGCGCACACTCTGATGGATGATTTTCTATCCTTTGTGCAATGGTGTACGGTTTGTGTTCTGGCAGCAAATTCCTACATGCCTCCACTTCCCTAAATGCTTTCAGAACCCATCCAAAATGCTCAAGTCTGATTATGCTGTACACTGATATTATTTGTCAAGTATCTGAGGGACCAGTAATAAACCAGAACCAATCACACTCTCTCTGCAGCATCTATGACTCTTAATTAAGACATAGTGATGGTATGGCAAGTATTAAAAAGACAGCAAATGATTATGAGGTTAGTTTTACTGGAGAAAGAACCTTCTATTTTCCTTTGGGTTTTGGAGATCCTGAATATGCCATGCTGTTTTGGAAAGAAGTCAGTTTATCCATTCAAAATGGATATTCTGTAATTTTGCTCTGCAGACTTATTATTTATTGATTTACAATCTATTATTGATTACTCCAACAGCAGGAAAACCTGTTCACAGGACTTATATGCAACTGAAAAAAAAAAAAAAGATGAGAAGAAAATAGAATAATAGAATGGTTTGGATTGAAAATGTCCATAAAGATCATCTAGTTCCAATCCCCCTGCTACAGGCAGGGATGCCATTCACTAGATTAGGCCCAACCAGGCTTTGAATACTTCTAGGGATGGAGCATCCACAATTTCTCTGGGCCAACCTGTTCCAGTGCCTCACTACCCTCACAGTAAAGAATTTCCTTCTAATATCCAGTCTAAATCTACTCAAGTTATCCCTGGCATTCAGCAGATATTCAGATATCCAGCTACCTGAATATGCCATGCTGCTTTGGAAAGAAGTAAGTTTATCTGCAAACTGAATATCCCATAATTTTTCTCTGCAGGATTATTACTTACTGTTTTACAATTTATTATTGATTATTTCAACAGTAGAGAAACCTGTTCTACAGCACTTTCAGAGCAACTGAAAAAATCAACAAAAAAATAAAAAAAAAGAGACAAGATCTGCAATTGCAGAGGTCAGAAACAGAGTGATGAGCATATTCCTACACTCAACAGAAATCAAATAAAAACATGCAGCAAGCTGTTGATGTATTTTGCCCTCTCCTACCCTAAATACAGACACATGCTGCAGATGATGCACCGATGCATGTGCAAATGGAGCACAACAGTGGGAGAAGTATGACAAACAGGAATAACTTCCTAGTTCCTTAGAGCTGGGAACCAGCACTGCACCCAGAGAAACTGGCCAAGCTGAGAAGACTTTCTAGCTCCAAGTGCAAGGTAAATATACAGATCCCGTGCTGTTTTCAGTCAGTAAATCACAAACCCGGAAGCCCACAGGGGTAAGGAGCACACACAAGACACAAGTGGAGCAGCCACGTGACCCATGTTCATGTCCAGCTTTAGCTGGCCCTCTGTGAGCAGTGCACAGCAATGGTAAGCAACAGAAAAAAAGTCCTTTTGCTTCACTGATGTTTATTTGTAAATACTGGATGCACAGGTAATAAATTTCAAGCAGAGTAAGCATAATGGGCAACACTGACTGTCCTGATTTACAGGAAGTAACAGAGAAAAAGCAGCCTGTCTCAGTTAAAGAATCAAACAAAACAGGTTTTTCCAAAAATGCAAACTTTACACCATGATAAATGCATGCTGGGAGATCTGCACATTTCCAAGAGCAACATATCTTCTTCCAGTGCCCCATTCCTTGGGGGGGGAAAAAAAAAAGTGAGAGAAAAGAGAATAGGAAAGCTGCAATTTTGGAGATAGGTATTAGCCACTAAACTGCTCTAGACTGGGTCAAAGATAGAAACCCAGGCCAAAAGATCTTAGTGAAAACAATAAAAATGTTTTCAGCCTGTCCTTTGAGGGACAAGCTGTAATAGCATCAGAGCAGAGTTCTGACAATACAACTAGATTTCTATGAAGCAGGCAATAGAAAAATGTAATAAACAGTGTGAAAAAGTAATTGTCAATACAGCTCTCTAGTATCTCCTTATACCTGCTTTCTTCACATATTGCCTCATTCACCTATGCATGAAGATCTGGGTTGCATTCTTCTGTTATCTTTAAAATATTAGGTAGCTCGGGAAATGATTCCATAGAAAGAAAACCCATGAAGGTTTTTTTTTAAGGATTGGATCACATGGATAGCAGCCTATCAAAACTTTTTAGAAGGAGATATTCTCTGTCTTATGCAAGAGAGATTTATTAACACAGAAATACAAATTTAGATAGAACACACCAGGATTATGTTGCCTGTACTTTCAGTCTAGTATTTACTCATCTGAGCTTGACTGAACCTCAGTGGACAATGAAGTTGAAAGAGCCTTGTTTCATGTTATAGGACACTTGAGACTGTGCTCAGTTTACTAATAGCCATATGATACTGAACACCACCGGGATAGTAAGAAAATTAAGCAAATTACTAGAAGAAGATGGCAAAAGCTGACAAAATGCACATTAGGGACAAATCTGTAATTCATCCTAGAACAACATTTTATCAAATGGAAACTCTCAATATAACTCTTACTTGACTGAAAAGATGGAATTCTACTGTCAGACAAAATATCTTATCTCAAAAGGACCAGATGCACCATTACATAACTTTAAGAGACACACTCAGACAAAAGTGCAGAAAAACGACTGACTGATTATAGCCTGCTTTTGTTTTATAAGTTCTATAAAGATCATCAACAAATTGCAAATGTGCAGATCTTGTCTCAGTGATCAGTTTTGAGAGGTGGCTCTGCCATAGCAAGATTTTGGGGAAGCTGAAAACAAATAAGATCATCATGATGTATTTGAGATACATAGAAATCCAGGATTTATTACATATTTGTTTTACTGGAGGACAATTTTTTTCACACAAATAAATAGAAAATACAGTGTTCGATGATATAATTTGAGGAAATCATCATTCCCCTTTCCCTGGGAGAGATACATAAAAAGAAACACAGGTTGCATTTGCTCCTGGCAGCATTCCAGGGATTCCTGAATTTTGGGAAATTTTTTATTAGTATCTATATCCCCAGAAATTAAGACCAAGAGAAGAAGGGATAATTCTGGGATGAGTTTTGTCCCTCATACATGTGGCCTTTGAGCTATATCTCCTCCTTATGAGTGCCCTCAATATAACTGGGATGAGACTTTTGAATAAAGAACCATGTGGATTGCTTCCAGTTTGATTTTACCCACCACAAACAATCAAAGGGTTGGTCCTCTTAATATTCCCAGAAACATAAATTGCCCCAAACCTGCCCCTTCAGGTGCAGCTCTTAATACCTGAAATACCATCATTTACCAGCTTTTGTCATCTCAGAGTAGGATGAGAAAGAGTTTGGGTTTTATCAGTCTTTTTGTCACAAAAGATTAGAGGAGAAGGTGGTACAGATGAATTCAGACTGCTGCTTTTGTCTCCTTTCTATGCTATAGGAAGGACAGCCTGAACAACTCGATTGAAACCCCCATTATTTCTCAAACCAGCCCTGTTCCGTCTGGTGATAACAGGCAAGACAAGCAGACGCATTCCAAGGGCTCTTGGAGACATCCTGCAGCAAGCCTTCCTATAGCTAAGTTCAAGAAACTGACTCATACTAAAAAACATCAAATATTGGCTCATCAGTTTTTACTTAAAATGGACACACACAAAAAGTGTATCTTTTGACCAACTGAGGTTTTGGGGGTTTCCTCCCTCCCTTTTTTTCCCTTTTTGTTTGTTTGTTTTCCTAATGAGTATAGGCTTATTGATTTCACAAATTTCAGAATCCAATATACTTTCACTGTAAGTATGCACTTGATTATTCATATTTATCATAAAAGACATAACTTGGTTTATCTACTGTATCTACAGATGCTTAATAGATCTTTTTTGAATAATTCTCATAGCTCTCCATCTCAGCTAATTTGACTGTGGATTCAAGTGAATTATTAATCGAATAAATGAACTGTGCAACTTATTCTTTATCCTTCAAATGTAACTGATAATTCAAAATTGCTACAACTTCCATGTGCTGTAGGACTCAATACTAACGAGACAAGTATGTTTTACATACTAATAAACATTATGAAAAAGTATTTCACAGAGAGTTTCTCATTCATACACTCTCACATCTCACCTTCAACAGTACTTGGGCCCTCTTGGGTATTTATTTAACATCTAAGGTGCATCAAATAAAAACATAACTCCTCAGATTAAACAGGTGTCTCTTTCTAGCCTGATAAAAAGTGTTGGGACAGTTTATCTAATTTTCTAGTTACCTTAAACTATGTAGATAAAATCAGCAGTTTGTAACTTATAACAACAAGACAGTCAGATGAGGATGGAGAGGAAACTGACTGACAAGGAAATCCTGATGGATTTTTAAGATGAAGGGAAACCAAATGCCTTTCTGAAGTCTTACTTTATATTAGTGAAACAAATCACACAAAGAATCCAACAGAAACATGAAATTAATAGGAAAATGAGAACAAGATTACATGGTTATTTTTTTGTCCTTAAAGAAGTATGTTTTCCAGCCTGGTTGGGGTTTTTTTTTATCCTTTAAAAAACCATAATTTTTACAGCCTGATTGTTTTCTGACCTTAAAAAAGATTAAATCTTGCAGACATTCAGCTTAAACTTATCTGAATTTTAAACGATCAGAAGAATGAACAATCCAGAAAAGATATGGGACTTAGGAGGCATCTTAGAAAGAAGAAGCCTCTGTTAGCAGTTTTTACACAGCTAAGAGAAAAAACCCTGGGTCTGCTTAGGAACTTTGCCTCAACATCAGCTGAGCCAAAACTCAAGCAGGAATTTTTGAGATAATGCTTTTAGAGATGTGCCAAGCAAGAGAGAGCAAATGACTCGCTGAGGTGGATCTAGATATTGGGGTTTGTTTAGGAACAAACAAGATGGGAGCTTTTGCAACTAGTTGATTATATTTCACACTTTCTATCCATATCTTCTGTTCCTTCAGGGAAGTGGCTGCTGGCCCCAGATGCTGAGCAGAGTGTCGGGTCCATCCCTGCTGCATGGCTGCTCACCTGTCTCAGGCATCACCAGCCCCTGGTTTTGGTGCATCCCCTGGCTTCTGCAGGGACCTCCAGGATCTCTCCCATCTTAAGGACTTTTCCTCCAGTCAGGAACTTCACCTTTTTCTGTTCGGGTCCCCCTCCTTTGTTTCAAGACCACTTCCTCTTGGAACCCCATACAAGCCACTTCCCTTCAGTCCAGATGTTTACAGTCAGACTCCACAATTCCAAGGAGCAAATTTGACTTGAGACCTTGAACACTCAAATTTGATCACTAACCTTCACACATACACTCAACTACCTGGTACTGTTAGTATTCATGACTTAAGTCTTAAGCTATTTTTTTTTTTTGCCTACAAGACTAGCTAATATTAATCTGATTTCACTTCCAGAGAAGACAATTGGATTAATTTTACTTGTTTCAGACATTTTCAGTAATAGTATTTTCCAAGAGTTGATTTTTTGTTGCACATAAATGCATTTTTCTGAAGTGGTTCAACTAATCCATTACAGTTGTTTGCCCACTGGATTCAATTATTCATGTCCGAATAAAACTTTTCCAAAAATGTTGCTAGAATAAAAAGCTCCAGAAATGTTAATATGTATTACAAACCTCATGCTCCTTAACAGAATTAAGGAACTAAATGCATTTTCAAGCTTTGCTGAAACTACTGGAGGGAGTAATGGAACAAAATAAATCTATGATACATTTTTTTAGCTTATAGATTGCAACAATTTTTATATAACCAATTTCTTTTATTAAGTAATAAGCAGCTACTGGGTCAAGGAATTAGAAACTAGAATACAGCACCACGGCCATCTTGATTGCTATTAGTTCAAGCCACAGGCAAAAATTAATCAGTATAGGTACACAATTATAGGCATGTTTGAGTGACTCATTTTTTTAGTTTTTTATCAGTATATACAAATTTACCAGCAAGAAACTAGATGATTTCACTGGTAAAATCATGCAAAGCTTGCCATACCTAAGAAAGTGGCAAAACTCTGGTTGTTCATAACCCTCAGTTTTCAAGGAGTTATGAAATTGGGTAATATTTGAATACATTGATAATGACAGAAAAAGATGCATCTCTGACACAAAATGTAGACCTATACAAATTTAAATTCAAAATATTCCACTATGAATGAAAAAACATCCAATTTTTGTAAAATTCTGTTTTCAGGAACTCTAAACAGCACTTCACGTTTCCCTGTGGGGTTTGATTTCAGACTGAAGCAGATAGCTGGCATAGACAATTTCAGCCAGAATTATTACAGTTTTGACAAATTTTCAATTTAACTGAAACACAGGTTTACTTGAAAAGTAATAACGTGCTCTTAGCCTTGCTCACAATTTCAAAGGTGAGACTCTGGCAAGTATTAAAATTTTGACAGCAGAGGCACAGGATATGTGCAACTTTAAAGGTTATTTTTAAGTAATATCTGCAGCATATGAAATCTCTCCTTGATGCAGAAAGTTTACTTCTAAAGAAAAATCATATTGCTTCTTGTCAGTGCTGGCAAGTCAAGAAAATGGCAACAAAACTAAATAAGCTTCTATGAGATTGATTTCCAGTATCCAGCTTATAAACACGAAGGATTCTCCATAAATACTGCAAACCCAAAGCATTTAAGTCCTGCTGATATTTTCCAAGGAGCTGTTAAAAGTTAAATTATTGTTTCAGCTTTAGATTTAGCCTCCTAAGAGACAAATGATGCTAACAGACTTGGGTTTGGTTTTTTTTTAGTGTCAGGCAAAGGGACCAAAGAGGAGAGGGAGAGGAAGAGGGAGAGGAACCTGATCCCTCATTTGCAGCTATACTGGGACTCTGGTAATGAGAACTCGTGGGAGATATATTTCCCCAGCGAGGGCTCAGCTCACCGTGGGTTTTAAGATTTGGTCCCACACATGTGCAAAGCATTTTGCTTGAGGAACGACTCAGAATAAAATGACAGAGTCCTGTGCTTATTTTGCTTCTTAAGTGAAAAGAAAAGTTCAAGACAGATTATTATTTTAGGACAGCATATCACATCTCTTTGACAGTTGCTCTGATTTATGAACCTGCAACTCTGGGGTAAGGGAATTGAATACTCATATCTAACGTCAACAGGAGCCAAGTATCTAATTTGCTTCGGCTCTTCTGAAACCCCAGCATACATTTCTCAACTAATTGAAAGCAGATTCTCTTTTACTGTAATGCAGAGAGATTTCGTTTTGCATTGTACAAATATTTTTCTGAGCTTCATCTTATAACTACATATAAAAATATACTGTTACATGACAATAAGATTAAAAAAAGTCCAAATGCCTGCAGAAAAAGAGTGATAAAATTAACAGTGAGGAATCACTTTTGAAACACTGGCCTACAAGTAACTGGTATTAAAGTTTAATGCATATATGTTCCAAGATTTAAGATTTACTTCAGCACAAGAAGACCAAACCTATATGGAATCGTATCATCTGTGATGAAGATCATAAATACGTAAACAATATATAAATAATATAATAATCTGTGTGGTAAATGTGCTTCTTTACTCCACATTTATTATTTTCATTGGTACTCAAACCCCCAAATAGAAGATGCTTCAAAGCTAAGCTATTTATAAGCTAAATAAATCCTATGAAAAGCTATTTTGTTATGACAGAACAGTTTGGCTCATGAGGCACAGATAATGTACAAACATTTTCTGAGCCGTCCAAAAGCCCAAACTGTATGTTCTTACATTGACTGAAAATAAAACATCATCTTTTCCAAGACTTTCTCTAACAACATTGTTTTTCTACCAGTATTCCAGAATCCTTTGTAAACATACCTTTTAAGTAAGTTAGTATCACAGGAAGAGCAAAAATGCATTTATTCAACTCCTTTACTAAAATGGCTGATTTGTTTTTAGTCAGACTTCCAGTCTCTTAGCTCAAAACAAATCTTAAAAAGCTCAGCACAACCAAGACACACCTTCTTCTTTACAAAAATGTTAGAACCTATGTTCAAAATTATTCCTGTGTTTCTGAGATTTTGCTCATATTTAGAAAGCAAGCTTTTTTACAGCAACTATTAACTACCTAGGACTGCTTCTTTTCCCCCTCTGTTGTGCACTTCAGTTACTGAGGTCTCAAAGTGCAGGTTTCACTCCGTAAGCGTGGCTGAGAGCAGCCTCACACAGTCAGTGGTATATAGCAAAATCGAACATGACACCCACTGATGATCCTGAGACTGCTGCAGAAAGAAAAAAAGGCAGACATACCTACAAAAAGGCAAATAAGCTGTGTTACTGATGAATTCCTCAAAATGGTCACAGACTGTAAAGAGTTCTTAGTACAGGTTGTTGACAAAGGCCTTAGTGTAGCCTTCAAAGATATTTGACTTTCAGTATCCATAAATCTGACCCTCCCCAAGGGTAGTGGGTATTCGGGTGTAATACCCACTATCCATTTAGAAGCCTTTCAAACTTGGGGTTTGCTTTTTCAAATGGCAGATCAGAGGGACTAGGCCTTGCCCATGGATATTGCCACAGAGTTTCCATAGTGGTTTGTTTACCAATGGGTTTGCTCACTTTTTTTTTTTTTAATAAGTAAACTGGAACATACAATGACCATCACAGAAATCAATAAAAACAATCAAATATTTAAAATTGAAGCACAACCATAGAAGATACCTGTTATAATGAAAAGAAGCAAAATTTAGAGTAATATACTCCTGCCAACACAGAAGAGTCATCAAAAGTGGGGCAGTATAGTTTTTGATGCTGGCACTTCTGCCAGTAAACCGTCAGAAAAGAGAGCTATCCAAGTGCCCTCAAAATGTTACTTTTTTTCCTCATTCTACCCTCAAATGGTATAGGATTACTTTTTCAATTAAATTACCTGTCCCAGCGATCTCCAATCCAGGCTGGCACTTCCAATGTACACGTGCTGTTTATCAACAATCCAGAAAGATGACTGAAGCCGACCTTCATTATATGCTGACATGTTCATATACAACACTTCAGCACCTAGAGATTTAAGGACAAAATAATAAATGGCATTACTTAATATGAGAAAATTTACATTATTAAAAAAAGAAATTACTTCACATTTCGTGGCCTCAGTTTCCAAAATTAGTGAAAGACATAATGAAACATACCATTAAGGTTTAAAATCAATGATAAACATTGTTACTGTCCCAATATTTAAGACTTTAACTAACATATATTCCAGTTACATGAAGAAACATTTACCTAATGCATGTCCCAGGTACAGGGAACATTCCCATGCGTTATAGTGTTTACCTAATTTCCTTCCATTTTAGAATCAAATAGTAGACTTTTTTTTTTCCAGCACTGTATGTTCCTAAAAATAGTTCATTTCTAAATTTCTATTCTGTAGCACAAACCAGCTACGTATTCCAATAATGACCTTTGAAATATGAATGCAATTAAAACCCCTGCCTAAAAAGCAGACTCTGGTCTGCTCCTCCTGCCCTGTGCAATGGTTTGAACAGGTAGCTGTGGTGGCTGTGCCTTGAAGCAGACCGTGACAAGAGGAACATGGGTGGAGAATTAAGGAGTAAGAAAGTAAGCAAAGGTCTAAATAAAGTATGCTGAAACTGCTCTTAATCCTGCTAATCTGTGACATTCAACCTACCACTCTGAACAGCACAGTTTTAATAAGGATTATAGGCCACTGAAATCAAAAGAGCTCCCTGTTGGCTCCATCACATCCCCAGGAATGTCTGAATTGGCCCCATCTATATGTTTGCAGAACTAAATCCAAAATATATTTAATATTAGGTAAGCTTAGGGAGTTTCTTGCACCATTATTGCTCTTTAGTGCTCTAGTGTTTGCAAAATTAGGTGATTAATCTGAATTAATCATTGCTTAAGGCATTTTGCAGTAACCCACTCATCTTCACATTTCAGTCAGGACTAACCAGGGAAGAGAACTGACAATAACAGCAGCCTGGGGGACAGAAATGGTACCAGCCGTCTCCTGTTAAACATTCATGGGGTCTCCAGTACCATGAATTCCAGTCTTGGTTGAATATGAGTCGCAACTTTAAAAGAATTCCAGGATACATAGATAATTAAAATGTATTTCTTTTCACTGAACTTCCTATTTTTGATCGCTTAAGAACCATTGGACTTGCAATTTTAGGCCACAGTTACCAGTGCTAAATATTTCTTTATTATTATGAAAACTGTAATTTTCCCTTGAAAAAATGGTTCTAAAAGTTCAGACATCAAGAGAAGAAGAAAAATCAGGTAAGGAGCCACTTACCATGATGCACCAAACAAGCAAAAAAGGATTTTGAGCACATTACAGAGTTCGGTTCATTGGTCAATTGCATTTTGTGCAACCCAGCTACCTTTCCAGTATTTGTACATTTCACTCACCCACACTCATCTATGCTTAAAACCAAAGATTTTTCCAATTTCCTTGGAAGGCATTGCTGCTACTTTCAATTCATGCATTAACGAGCAGAACTGCTAATTATTGAGAAAATGTGTGTGAAATGGAAAAGAAGTCAGAAAACATGATAGCAGGTGCTAAATGGTTTAAACTGTTTTCTGGTGAATAAACAAAGCAAAAGCAACTGCTGTTAGCCAAGGATAACCATTCTGTAAGGCACTAAACTTCTAGCTAGTGATCCAAAAACTTTGTTTAAAATCAGGTTTAACAAAGCAGTTTGCCTTGATGATGTTTTCTTTCCATACGTCCAATTTGCAGCATTAAATAGCAGTATGAATTTAACACCCACAACACACTTACACTAAACAGGTTATAAATGAAATGCATAGGAAAGATAAAACAGTAGGAAGCAAAAATGAGCTTCCTTCTCATAACTGAGAGCCTAAAATAAACACAATTTAAAAACATTTTTGAAATATCCAATCACGAACAAAAATGCTGACTGCCAAAGTTATAACAGGAGACTGTTTAACCAGTAATACTAACATTAAAAATAGCAGACATCACCAGTAACTTGACACAAAATTCAAAAGCTGTAAAACACCAGAATTTGTTGGCAGGGGTTGTTCAGACATGGGCATAAGCAGTGGGATGGGACTATTACTCTAAAATATAATCTAGGCTTCGATTACCAAAATAGCGACTATAGCAGTGCAGAAGATACTGCTATCACATATACAACTAAAATCCACACCTGGAACCAATTTCTTTTCCTTTTGGAAACAGCCAACTGATAAGGGAACAGGTGAGGAAGCAGTATCTCCCAGCTAATTAAAAAAAAAAAAAAAAAGTCATGTGTTGCAAACAGCAGCTGTTGTGCAGCCTATTAATGAGCCTACCTTTTGATGAAAGGAAACATGTATCAATATTGATAATTGCCTCTATTTCAGAAGCCCTTGAGATGCTTTGTTAAAATAGGCTTATCAAGCCTTCAACACAATCCACCATTCCTAGCATGGTCCAGGTCCCATGAGGAAATTAAATTGGACCAATCAATATGTGAAGCCATAACAGAACTCTGTCATGCTGCAGTCTCAATTACACGAAGCTGTGAGTCTGCTGAGTTCAACCAGAAGGGCACATTTGTAGGCTTGATTGCTAATAAACATGCCAAATAAATCTAACTATTTTGTTTCACTGGAGACTAAAATTCAGGATGAGAACTTAAAGAAAACCAGTGCTGTCACTTAAAACTCAAGTGGATTTGTCTGTCCCTTAAAACTGTGCATTCTAAGGGTTGGGACAGATTACAGATTTTCTGCAGGGAAAAAAAAAAACCACAAAAAAAGAGCCACTGTAGGGATCAAAGCATGTTTTAAGTAACAGACATTTATCTGAGTAGTTTTTCTTCTAGGTGGTAAATTTTTTCACACTGTATGAGGGAGATGACTGATGTAGTCTGGGGTGCATGGAGGGGACCCTGCCATTGAGAGCCTGGACCTTCTGCATGAGATGTGAACACAGCCCCTGGGAAGTGCCAGGCTGCTACTTAGCCTCTAGCTTTGTCTCGAAGTATTGCACAAAAGACTGACTTTTCATCCATTAAAAAAAAAAAATCCAATTCCCAAAGTAATCCTATAAGAAGAGGGATGGCCCAAGCAAATGCCATTTACAATTTCTAGTGTTGCAACATCCTGTTTGGTCCAGCTGCCTGCTCTCTGATACTTCACGAACAATGTCTGAAAGCTACAGGGCAAGCTTGACTGCAAGAATAGGAACTTAAAAATATTGGGATTGCTCAGCCTGGACAGAAAAAGGTTTCAGGGTGACCTAATTGTGGCCTTCCAGTGCCTGAACGCAGCCCACAAGAAGTATGGAAGTAGACTTTTTTCCAAGGGCATATTGGAAAGAGGGAAGGAGAAGGGGGAATGGATTCAAACTGAAAGAAAGTTTAAATTAGGTATTAGGAGGAAACTCTTTACTGTGAGGGTGGTGAGGCACTGGAACAGTGGATGTTGCCCAGAGAATTTGTGAATGCCCTGTCCCTGGAAGTGTTCAAGGCCACGCTGGATGGGGCTTTGAGCAACCTGGTCTTGTGGGAGGTGTCCCTGCCCATGGCAGCGCGCTGGAACAAGATGATCTTTAAGGTCCCTTCCTACCCAATCCACTTCATGATCCTATGAACCTAAAGCTAGGACGTTTTTTACATATTTGAGGCAAAGCACTAAACTCTTAGCAGGAGCCTTTGATCAAGAGTTCATCACATACATGCTGTCATGAAAAACTGTGTCAGACACATTCTTGGTGCAGCTGTGTTGTGGCTGTGGATTTTACTGCTGCTCAAGCAAAGTCACAAGACAGCTACACAAACTGGGAGATTCTTCTCCATGGGAGACTGCAGGAGGTCAGAACTCACAGGGCTGCCACTTGGCCTCCACATCCAAGTTTATGCAACAGTCTGGAGAAGGTGAACCTTCTTTGGAAGTGTTCATTTTCTTGAGGCTTTGGATCCAACACCTGTGAGCAGCTTAAGATACTGTCCTTGTACTGAGGCAACATCATTATGCCAAATCCCCTCACTGGTGGGTGCAGTAAATAGTTTTTGAAAGGAAGACCCAGAAAGAGCAACTGTTTAGGCTGCTATTATCACAGCTGCCTTGAAAGCAAACATGCAAATTCTGCTTGCCACAGTTTTCAGCAGTACCAGTTACAGGCTAAACTCACTCTGGAGTTAGCAAACATAACGCCCAAGAAACAGAAGCTGCATTTGCTTGTACCATGCCTAAAATTGGTCTTCTGTCTTCACAACTTTCTTACTTTCACTACAGTGTTTTTAAAACCAGAGAGAAAGAAAAATAAGGGGAAGAACTTAAGGAGTAAAAGGAGACCCAGAGTTATCTGGGAAGTTGCAGCAACAGTGACAGGCAATACACGACAGGCAGAGCAAGGATGAGAAACGCTGAGAGCCCTGACTTCAGAAGCCCCAACAGCAGGAAACAGTGCTGCAGCAGAGGGCAGGGAGGAGAGACATGCAGATCCATCACCTGATGGCACGTGTTGGGACTGCACTGTGAGAGCCCTGGGAGAGAGATCGTGGAGCCAGGCAGGGCTCTGCTTCCTCCTGCTAGGAAGAGGAATGCTGTAAAGGTGGAGGAGATGAACAGGGTCTTTTGAATGTCTCACCTTCCCCCTTTTGGGAAAACAGAGCTTGTCAAGTAGAGGTTTCAGCAGGTGATGGAAGGGGAACGCATTGGGCGGGGGGAGCTAAGACAGGGGAGTGGGAAGGTTGTAGAGAGATCACAAAGAAGAAGTGACAGCAGGGTACAAGGAAGTGCTGATCTATGAAACGCGTCTGGCCAGGGAAACCAACACTGCTTACAGCTCTCATGTATTTCCAGTTTGAACCCGACAAATGCACCTGCATGTCCAATCCACCGTGCATCTTCCAGACTCTGTTCTCCATGTCACCACAAAGATGCCCACAGTAGCAGCAGCTTCCCTCTGCTGCTTACCCCATTCTTGACATCCCTTCACTCTCCTTATTCCATGTCTGTACACTTTGCTCACATCACAATTTTCCCCCCTCTCCTAATTTTTTGTGCGCCCAAGCAAATACTCTTAAGTAATGAGACCTTCAAAAAGGAGAATGTGACCTGTGGCCTCTTTGTTTCACCCCCCTGCAGACAATCACTTGGCACTCACAGATACATATTTTTACCTATGCTTTGGAAGGCACCCTCAAGTCAGAGTCAAGAGCAGACTTACCCAGCCCATACCACAAACCCTGGAGCTCACAAGCTCGTGCCCACTCGAGTACAGCCGGTGCTTGAGCAGCCTGCAGGACACCTTGCATGGCCTCTCTGGGGGGCTAACAGGTGAGAAGCAGCGTGTGCAGCACTTGCCATCGTGCCATAGACCTTCTGTATTCTTTCAGCTAAACTGCCTTTTCAGATCAGCATAGATGCAGCTAATCATCATGTGCTTACTCAGCAAGAGCAACAAAAGATCCCTTATTACTCTAAGGTCTCACACTTATTTTTTAAGATACAATTTGCTCATTAGGATATGGATATGTCTGTATATAGATACATAAAGTGAATGTCTTTTTCCCTACATTTTGCAATATATGCTTTCATTTATTTGCTTTTGATAGTAAGCCTTAACACAAAGTACACCCATGAATAAACATAATTTTTATTCCACTGAGACAAAAATCCAGAGTTTTCAATACAAGTGGTCACAAGTGGTGGAGTAGCTGTCTCATTTGGGGCACACACAAGTGACTTAGGCAGAGAATCACCTCCCCATGAATTTTCAGGCTTTTTTCTCAACTGATTGCAAAAAGCATGGACTTTTTCCAGAAGCCCCATTAGTGTGACCTGCCACCACTCAGAAGAGGACAAGTACAAAAGCAGAAGAATGCACAACTTGAAAACAAAGTTATTTTTACTAAGTCTCTGAATGATTAAAAGACAAACTACACTATTTACTATTTCTGTGCTCTTTATGGAATATTGGGTTTGAAATGCAATTTAAAAGTCTGCCTGGCCCAGAAAGATTAATGATTCAGATTTATTTTAAAGAGAGAACACTCAAGGACTTTTAGGGAAATCTCTGATGGTAATACCTTAACTTTGAATCAGCTGTTTTGTTTACATTGCCCTCTGCTTCTCTCTCTCTCACACACATAGCCCTGTCCTTTTTAAAACTACCAGGACTGAATCCTGTCACTCTGGGATTATGTGCTATTCATCCGTCTAAAGCCACAGTAATTTAAAAAAGAAGCAGCCTAGAATCAAAACCTTGCTGCCTTTTCTTTAGCAGCTCCATATTCAACTGTCACACTTGCAAAAAATGAAATCATAATTACTCAAAGAAATTACATTCTAGCACAAGTGCAAGTAATCCCCAGAAAGCTTTCGCAATAACATTTACATTCATGCCATCTTGGCCTGTCTTAAGCTCACACTACCTGCATGAGAAACACTCACTCCCGGTGTACAATCAGCCATAAACTGTATGCACATGTAGCGTCTCAAAACTGCCTTTAGGAAAACTGGGCTGTTTCTGATGTCGGTATTTTTCACAAAAATTTACTGTAATGCTTACTATCTTGTTTTACAGCATCTGAGGTCACTGACACAATGATAGTTTTGAGGAAATCAATGCCCAGGAGAGGAATATGTGACTGAAGCTCCACGAGCCCCTCTGGTCTCCCTCCGGAAAGACACAGGTGCCTGCAGCACACACGGGAATTGCAATGGATGGGCTCACATGCTTGGGGCTGTGGCATGGGTGGTTCAGGGACAACATGCAGTCACTCTGCCTCCTGCGTGCTGCCGCTGTTCATCTCCACTGGCACGCTCCCCAGCCAGCTCACGTGTCCCTGTCTGGCTGGAGCTTGGAAGAAAGGCTGCTACAAGAGAGCTCTCCTAAGCAGACAGGCTGCACTCAAGGATCTCCCTGTGGAGTTGAGGATGTGAGGAGAGAGGTCTCTCCATCGCTGCCGTCTGACTTCCCAGCCCCCTCTCCAGGCCCTGAGCCAGCTTCTTGCCTGGCTGCCTTCCCTCCCCAGCAGACTGCAACATGCTGTTGGGCTCTGCCCTGCATGATCAGGGAGCAAATATCCTCTACGCTCACAATCAGGTTTTCGCTTTGTTTTTTACTCAGTTAGTGGATTGAAATAATTTCCGTGAGGCAGCATAGCCCCAGAAACTGCTCTATCCACACAGCTGTGGAAGCCAAGAGCTGCAAATGTGGACAGGAAAGAGCAGGAAGAAAAAGGAATAGTGACAAACGAGCATTACAAACCCCAGCTCTCTAACTGAAACCAAAGTATTACAGAATTACAACTGGCATGTTTAAAAAAGGGGGAAAAAACCCCAACCCCAAAAAACAACACCAATTACCCCCCAAAATAGTAGCATGAACAGAGCTTGTCTTCAGCAACCCTTCTCCTTCCCTCCACCACCTCTTCAGCTGTGCCGAAGTAGCTTTTTCAAGGAATGAGTTGGATCAAAAAATGGATCCAGGTTAAAAATAAATAAAAATAAGACAGTTGTTTCAAATGTAGAACAATTCACCAGTCCAGCTCACCACATGGCAGTAAACAGTTTTTTTCAACACAGCTGAAGGAGCAGCACAAGTGTGGGAATGAGTGGCTGTGGCTGGGTGCAACAAGATGCAGGCACTGCTTATGCCAGTGCTGCCATTTAAAGGTACTCCCACATGGTCTCAGCCTCCGTTCCTCTCAAAATTAGGCCTCAGTAATTCCAGGTGGCAAGCTCCAGAATTTGTTTGCCTTTTATCTTGCATAATCATTTGTCTTGTGCAAAGTAGATAGGAAGGCAATGCTGGCATTTGCTTGGGTTGGCATTTCCCACGTGCTTACACAGGGGTCCACAGTGACACAGAAGATCCAGGAAAGACCCACCAGGGACCCTCATGTGTGCAGAGTTTGCTCACTGGATGGAGAATGGCAGATTTTTGAGAACAAAGGAAAGGTCAGAACTAATTTCTTGCAATTGCTTATTTAACTTCAACGACATCTTGGGAGCTAGTTAGTTCCCAAAGTAACATTTATCTAAATATGCCCTTACACTGGCTTTGAAGATGTCAAATGTTGGCCTTTGTTGCTAGCCCAAGTAATCAAAGCACTGATTTCTCAGCTGAGTACCCATCTGTAGCTAGAGTTCAGCGTGGGAGTGTTACAGCTCTCACCCACAGGAATGCATTTTGTGCTGCCTGCTGGGCCCTTTTGATTTACTCAGCAGAAAAACCCCAGAAATATAACCAAAGTGCTTCCCACCCCATCTCACTGGAGAGACAAAAGAGAGGCCTGACAGTATTTCTTTCTAATACTTACCCACCCAGCTACACCTAATTTCTGATTCACCAGCAAATAGCCAGTGGTCCACCACAAATGTGACAGCATAGAGATATAAAGTCCCCTCTTTACCTACAGAATAGACACAGCAGGAGAACACTCCACTTGACCTTCCCCATGAATGAAATCATAAAATGGCATGGGTTGGAAGAGAGCTCAAAGGTCATCTAGTTCCACGCCCCCTGCCATGGGCAGCGACACCTTCTACCAGATGGAAGACCAGGTTGCTCAAAGCTCCATCCAAACTGGCATTGAACAGTTCCAGTGATGGAGCATCCACAACGTCTCTGGACAACCTGTTCCAATGCCTCGCCACCCTCACAGTTGATAAATCATGTGTGGACATGTTTAATTAATGTATACACAGAATTTTAGACTGCAAAGAAGGAATAAGCTCATATAACTACAGATCTCTGGTCCTTCCAGTGATGGAAATCCAGGGCATCAGCATGTCCTTGAGAGGCACGTGCTGCCACCCAGTAGAAAATGCAAGCAGCCAACAATATAGCTCACTACATAGAACAAGACAGGAAAGGACATGCTCCAACTCTACACTTTCCAACCTAGATGTGGCCTCTGAAGCCAGTGATTTCTGTACTACATTTGCTAAAGAATCTCTTACTGTTCGGGCCAAAGTTTAGGGCTCCCATTTTAGTCTGTCTTAAAAAAAATTAAATTGAGTTTGTGCACAAGAATTTAATGTAATTTGAAAAGCTGCAAACAGCTTTTCCTTCCCTTATAGTAATTTTATCAAAAGTAGCAAACATTTCTGCCTCTTTTAACAAGTGTTGCTGCCTGATATAGCAAACCTGAGAAAAATCCTCATTTTTCACTGCCTTGACTCTGACATCAGTATTTTTAAATCAATTTTTACTTCTTTTTGAGCTATTTGAAGCATTTCATATCAAGTCATAGGAAATTTTGAATAAAATTTTGAATAATGAGAGCATTGATGATCCGTTCAATTCTTTCCCCTTAGCAGAACTCAGCATTCCTTTAAATAGCATTTTCTTAGTACCAATCTGTTCTGAGAGTCTCATGATTCAGTAGAGTCTCTAAGAGAACTAATATACAACAAAGTTTGCTAGAATATTAAAAAAAAATTCCACATCTTTTTTTGCCCTTCATTATTGGAGAGTAGACTGCTCATTTACTAGACAAAGCTATAAAAGTGATTGCTTTGGAGATTGGGAAAAGTAATTTTCTTACTTAGTTGATTCAGGCAACAAAGCATATTACTGCTTAAAGGAAGAGTATAATGCAATCAGTAAAAGCATTAATAAGGCTGGATTGTGGCTTTCTTTCTTTGCCTAATTATAATTGCGTATGTTTTTACTACAAAAGAAAGCTATTTTAAATATAATAGAGAGATTAGTAAACTCGCACGCTGCTTACCCCACTTCCTTTTAAAGACTTTTCTTTACTTGGATTAGCATTATGAAGCACTATATTTATTTATATACTTCTTGGATGAAACATCCAAGAATTCAGTGACATTTTTTCATCCTAACACATGAGGAATTAGGATCACAACCTTTTATGAATGAACAAGGCTAAATCTCTACCAAGAAAAATGTGGTGACTATTTATCCCTATCTCTCTTTTTAACTTAGAAACATGATTTCATTCTGATATTTTTATATTCTAAAATCATCAGTATTGGCAACAGTCACGTCTAATTATGCTGACTAGCAGTAACAACACTTGTGCATTATTCTCAAAATGTGCTCCTCAGACATCTGGAGCTGTGCTTTGGGTTCTGTCAGTTTCCTTCTTCTGAAGGAGAAATCCCAGTTCTGGAAGGTGAGATACTGCAGGGCAGGCAAAGAGATGAGAATAGAGTTTGCCTCCTTGCGTGGCTACTGCTTTTAATTTTTACAATACCTTCATAACAGAATCTGTTTTTTTCCCTGCACTTTCATTAGCTGATTCTCTGAGCAGCCCTAGAGTATTATCTACAGGCTATCGAAAGCCAAGAGCACCAGCTGACCTGGCTGTGGCCATAAAAGAAAAGCAGAGGCACAGCCAGAAGTAACCTGGGTCTGCCAGTGGCACAGACATTTCTTTTCACTACTTCTGCCTTGTCTCTCAGCATTTTTCCCCACCTCTTTCCTTTGATTCTATCCCGTTATCTTGCCGAGTCAGCCTTTGACTGTTCTACTTTTTTTCCCGCAATCATTCCTATCTCAATGCCAATTATTTTCCTCTCCGTGCTGTCAGAAGCCCACTAATAACATGCTTCACCTTTTGACAACATTCTGTTCTGATCTTTTCCTAAATTACTCAGTTTTCCGTTTCTGACCTTCGCTTTCATCTGATTCATTCCTCCCTCTTATTCCATTTTCCCTACTACTTTCCCCCAACATAATTCATCTTCCCTCTTCATCACTTTCTTCCACTTCATACTCAGTTCATCATTTCACTCTTGCCCTTGCCTAATCTTTCATTGTTTCATTTATCATATATATTCATCCACTTATTCATTCAGTCCCTCTCACTCCAGTTACTTGAGGAACACATTTTGTTTTATAACTACATATGCAGTATGGTATATTCTTCAAGCCTTTACAAATAAATTTGTGGAAAGGAAAAAATACATTTTCTTAAGAGTTCTAAGGCTAACCACAATTTTGGGATACCCAAATTGGTCCTAATTTTATTTTATTTATATGTGCTAGGACTTCTACAGGTATTAACTCATGATATACAGCCAAAAAATAAACAAAGATTTCTGATGGTTGTTGCAATTTGGGACTCTGGGAATTTCTTCTTGCTTTCTTAGTCCAAACAGCAACTGAAGCTGAGCTTTTTATTACCATGAATCTAAGGTTCTTGAAAGGACAAGACACTTCTACAGCCTCTTCTTTTATCAAAGCAAGCACCTAGAATAGCTACTGTAGCTCTGCTGTAGCAGACTGAAGGGTCTCCCACTTGATTTACTATTGTTTTGACCAGCCTGTCAGATGCATTTTTGAGGGCTTCAGCATTCTGGCTTAGTCACCCAGATACTTCATACATTTAAATGGGGACATTTTAAAGAGAAAAATGGACATGCCCTGATGTCAAAATCAGAAAAATCCAGACAGTGGACTGAGAAAAAATAAAATGTGTATTGGGAAAAAATGCTTTAATTTGAGGAAAGATATAGGGGGCACAAATAAATAGCTTGTCAGTTAGCAGATTTTTAACATGGATTGACTTTCTTCCAAACAGCCTATTTGAAATGTAGAAAGCAAAATAAAAGGAAGCCACAACTCCACAGATTCTATCTTATTAGCTGGGTGAAGGACACACACACAATATACAGTCAGTAAAAGTGACTGCACACTGAAATCACAGAGGATTTTACTGTCGCAGAGGGACTGGACCATAAATATCATCTCATTTCTCCAGTGTAAATATCAGCAAGTGCATGTGAAGGACAGGAATATAGGTATATTACTCCCCTGTGACATTTTGAACTGGTAGAGAACCAGGACAGTACGACTTCTTTTTCTACTCCAAACCACACAGGACAGACAGAATTAGCTTGAGGACAACAAGAGACTGTGATGGACCAGTTCAGGGCCATTTGGGATGGCAGCAGGGTACAGGACAGGGGCTGTCTAATTGGACTGCTTGCAGCTGACCATGGGATCTCTATGAAAGCGAGACCAGAAGGCAGCACAGGCACGTCAAGTCCCAAAATCACATCATGTACATGGTTACAATCCCATGTCTTATGGCTGAGAATGGCTGCTCTGTGGTCCTTTGCTT
>WEIT01015938.1:29194-117855 GCA_013389985.1 Dryoscopus gambensis | reverse complement strand
ATATATATATATATGTATCTCACTGTCCTTTGGGGGGGTGTGTGTGTCTGTATAAAAAGTATTCCCCCAATCCAGGAATGGTGCTAAGGGAGCTGAGAGCCTACAGAGTGTCTTAGTGATGCTTTTTAAAGCCTGCTGTCCCCAGCATAGTGCAAAGCTTAATGTCCTTGATTTTGAAGTGTGTGATAAAAAGATTAATTTCATTTTATGGAAAGGGTAACCTGAGCCAATGACTTGTCCAAGGTTGTTCAGAAGAACAAGTTCAGCAAGACAGGGCAGTGACAGAACTAGGTAGAAAAACCAGTTTATTGCTCTAGTCACTGGTGACTATTGCCTCAACACCAAATGGGTATTGACCTTTTGTTTATGCAAGTGTATACGTACAAGGAGTTGAGACAGCCATTTCTGCTGAGATCATTTGCCCATTTTTTAACATTTGCACACACATGAAGTTGTTTAGACCATCTCTACTCATACTTAAATTGATCTGCAATAGCGTGCATTTTTATGGCATTTGCAAAGCTTTAAAACATTTTCCATTACACTCAGTTCCCAGGATGCATGCTGAGAAAACCTAAAGCAGTGAATACAGCCTTCAGTCTATCAACCACCCACTAATCCCAACAGTGTTGAGTGAGGAATTGGGCCTGTTCCGGTGTATCAACAGGGCTGGGCTCTTCTTGTGCAAGTGATATCTACTCAGTGAAGTGCAAATGCACTTTTGCCTCTGAGGACTGGAGCCCTCCAAATTGTGTTCCATTCTCCTGACAGTTCTTCACTACTGGTTTTTGGCCATGGTGGCAATGTCAATAGGGGCTCTGCAGTCAAAAAAGACCACACAGGAATAATTTGTGACTGATTTTGCAAGGCTTATTTGGATCATTGGAGAGGCTAAGTGTCATTGTTCACTCTGTTTTTCCTTATATGTAAACCACTAACAACTTACGAAAACTTTGTTGACCAGATGATTGAATTGTATGTTTAGAATACCCTACTTGTCAGAGGGAAAGACCTTGTGAAGGTCTGTTCTGGGAAAACAAGAGTGGCAAGTGAAAAAACAGCTTAGGGCATAACTGCGGGATGTTGAGAGAATCCATTCACCCAGAGGTGCCAAAGATTCGGCTGAACCTACATGACTGGTCTGCTACAGATCCAAGAAGATGAAACCAACTGCATAGTTTAAAAGGAATTTTCCTGGGAGAGGAAAAGAAAAAATAGGCTTGTTTTAGGAGAGTAAAGATAGATGTAGGCAACTTGGTGCCAGGCTGTGGGCTGAACCTACAGTGTTACCTGTGAATAGCTGCCACAGTACCTGAGTGGCTGCAATGCATTTCAGTGCCCAGCATCCTGGGCAACCTGTGTTCTCCATACTGACCCTTTTCCCTTGTGCCCCACTCTTCCAGCGACACTCTCAGACAAGGCCAGAATCCCTTTTTTTTCCCAATTTGTATTTACTTATGGATTTTGATTTGTAAATTTTGGGACCATTTTCCAAAGGACTCCCACACGTGGCTTTCTCAAGTACCCACTCTAGCATCAAAACTAGATCTCCAGTTAAGTTTATTTTAAGTTTATTTGTGAGCTCAGATTGATGACTAGAGAGATTGTGTCTGTCATTTGCAGGTGGTGGGACTCATGTCTATGTTTTTGGCTTCCTATTTGTTAAATGATGCTTTCTGCAATTCAGCGTTATAGACCAAGTTGGACAATTTGGATCAGAAAGAGCTGTTTTCATCTCCAAAACAAGATGTTTTTATTTCTATCTGACTTTAAACCTGTTAGAAGGATACAATATTTTTAGATCAGATCTTGTTCACTGTCCCTGCCTGTCAGGCTACAGACCTGAACATCACAAACTGCTAGGAAAAAGACTTCTGGTTCAGATGTTTAGGCTGCCACAATTCTGATGGAAGAAACTGCAGCTCAGCATTGAAACCTGCATATGGTTTCCCAAACCTAGTCTTTTGCATGCCATCCATCTCCAATGTTTATATTTTCAAAGTGGATGATTTCACCTCCTACACAATGCGTGGCACTGGTTTTAGAGACTTTTAGCACAGATTAGAGGCTTTCAACGTGCAGTAACATTCCAAAACCACCTCCATTCACCAACAGTGAATGCTACAGTTCTCAAAAGTATCCTATGTTGTTCAAGCACAGTCTAGCAAAGGAGAGAGAAGTTGGTCCCCTAGAACTCAAGAAGGAAAATACAAGAGAATATCTAGATGCGGCTTTGGGTAGGAAAAGAAAATCACCAATACATCTGGCAAGCAGCTCCCAAGCTCCTCCTCTCTTCCATCAAATGTCAGAAGAATTTGTGTATTGCATTTAAAACCTGATTTTCTACTGAATGATTTACATGGAGTCCTGTAGAACCCAGTGAGTGGCATGAGGAATTCTGTGTGTGCTGTTGCCCAGGATATGTTGACAACAGATTCATTTGCGGCAGGTTTAAAATATGTACCTTTTCCCTTTTAGTAAACATTCTCTGTCTCTCCACCCTTCTCCTTGTCTCTGTATGTCTCTTTCTTTGTCTCCTGTCAAAATAAATCTGGCTGACATGCACTGTAGTTAACTCAAAATATTGCCAGCATTAAATGTGCCCAGACATTTTTATGAATACATTAAACTTGCATGAAAATTTTAGGCATTATAATTTACCAAGCTTACACCAAGATGGCATTTGATACTGACATGAGCTATTAATTAAAAAAGAGGACATTAAATAATTGTCAGTTGACATATAAATTGCTGTTTTGTTGGCTGACAGAATCTTGCCTCAAGCCTTTTTCTTCTCAAGTGTTAGTAAATATCCCATTGAGTTTAAGGGCAACCCATTGTGAATTGATTGTTTAAATCTTAATGTTATGTACCTGACTAAATAAAGTGGTAAATGCTGTTAATTATTTCACAGTGAGCTGTCATTGTCATGTCATACAAGCACTTTGGTTTTAAGTATTTCGGAAATTATCAAAGGAGACACATCTGAATTCTTCGTGTTCTTAGTGAAAATCTGTTCTCGAAATGGGTTGGTTAGGTTCAGTACCAGCAAATTGTGGTTCTGACAGAGAGGATGATTATCTGCATCAAGGCTTTCAGCTAGTACAAGGCTGAGCAACTCCATCAGCTATGAAAGTACAGTGCTGGATGATGCCCACTCAGAGTATTTCCCAGCTAGGGAAATATTGAGTGGCTGATGGGGTTTGTGGGAATAATGACGAGAAATTTGAAACAAAATTTGGCTGAAGGTTAATTTGGTTGAGTGTTCTATCAGTTGGATTAAGTATGTTTTTTCCTGAACAAGCATTAAAAATCATCACTGGCCAAGCAGAAAATGAAGCTGTTTGCAGAAGATTTGCCAGTTCTCCTCTGCAATCCTAAAGAGATGGTGTCTTGATCAACACTGAGGGTTTCAGGTTGCCTATCCCTGAGGAATTCAGGATGGCTATATGGTTGGTTGGAGAAAAACAGGTGATTTCAGATGATAGACTTCACTTTATCAGAGGGTTTTCTGGACTAGCCACTGGTCTAAAAATTACGTGAATTAGAATTCCATAGGGAACTGAAGCAGGTAGATAAAATCAACTCAGACCTAATTATCATATGCCTGTCTGGTGACCTGAATAAATTCTACTAAGGATTAGTTTATTAGGGGCATTTTTAAATGTTTGCTATGGCTCTGGTTGTACTTTTACTTCCAGAGGTTTCCTCAAAACCAGTAGAAGGCTATGGTGTTTCCACAGATTAATTCCAGCATTATGGAATCCCTTAGTGACCCACCAGAGAGTAATACACAGATGCCCTGAAGTGAATGAGAACAAAGATTTGCAGGTAAATTACAGACTACCACAGCAGAATTGAAAAGTACACCGATTAAGAAGTGACAGTGCGTTTCTAGGTTTTCTCCTACTTAGCCATAAAAGTGTCATCTTTAACATAAATTGTTTTAACCCAAAACATTGTGGAATTAGAGTTTCTCTCACTGGTCAGTGTCAGCGGCTCTAAGGCGAAATGTTTGTGTATTGTTTTCAGCCTTAAGACTAGAATTTTGTCATGAAACTGGAAATTTCACTCTACCTTTTAGCAAATGCCTGTAGACTGGGATAAGGAAATATCAAAGAGGTCAGTGTAAGGTCACCATTAAAGATGTTAAATTTTGCTGCCACCACAAAGTCAGTCACTTCCCCTAGAATGATCAGAGGATGATATGATAAATGTTCAGACTGTCTCCGAAGGAAAATATGGCACATAATAAACAGCAAAGGGAGCTAGAGAAGTCCAGTGTGGAACAGTTCATAGATCATACCATCTGCATTTCACCCAGGCAGTAAATCTACCACTGCCTTCTGTGTTTCTTCTTGTCTTTGTCCCTCTCATCCCTTTATTCTCTTTTCTCTTGACTCTGGTCTCTGGATTTCTGTTCTGGCTTAGCTCTTTCTCATGACCTTTCCATTCACTGTTCTGTCTATACTGTCCTGAAAGCACCACAAAGTTTAGCAGGTATTCTATGTTTGTTCTTCTGACCTTATCATAGTCCTAATCTATTTCAGGTTAGTGCACAGAAATTGCCAGAGTCTTGTCAGAGAATGATGTGTTACTAGAAAGGAAACATTTTGTGCCCGTTACCACTGGGGGAGTGTCTCCCTGGGAAAATAACACATCCTTCAGGACTGGGGCCCTTCTCTGTCGGGCACGCAAAACACTGAAGCCATTGCTGCCAAGGGTGTCCTTGCTTTGATCTTTGATTCAGTGTTTACACATGCTGTGCTCTCTTTATGAGGAATGGCTATGATGGGGACATCCTTCTATCCAGCACTCTGAGAGATGCCAAAAGCCATTTCTGAGATCATTGAGTACAGCTGTTGTCTTCACTTGAGGAGAATGCTCATTAATTAATGTTTGGGGGTTTTTAATCACTTATAAAATGTCTCAAAGGGACACAAAAGTGTCCACATCTGTAGGTTACCATGAGCCAACAGACAACTTGCAGTCCAGAGTCTCTGCTCCTGTACATCCCTTCCCCACTGCCTGCCCTTGGGGGAGATGCAGAGTGGCCATTACTTCAGAAGGCTGGCCCTGCCCTTCTGCTGGTGAGCTGGTCAGGTGCTCAAACCCTAAACGGGCCTTGCTGTTTCTGGGTAAGGGGGAGGAAGGTGAAGGGCAAGGACGCATCCCTTCCAGCAGGAATGATCATTGCACGACCTTGACTTGTAAGAGCCTGGAGGGAAGAGAGGTCTCAGAACTGAGATCCAGACACAGTAACTTTCGATGAAGCCATTTACCCAGAGTTTGCTGTTATTATACATAGAACAAATGGNAAAAAAAAACCAACCAAGAAATCCACCACAAAACAAAAAACCAAAAAAGCTTCATCACAAGTGTGTCAAGGATTTTCATTTTAAAAAGAATCTGGCAGTGCTGGGTTTTCTTGCATGTTTCTGAAATGTTAAAATGGTGTTAGAAGAAAATTCCTTTTTCCATGCAGATTCACTAGATATCCCAGTCCTCTAGAGGCTTACCATGTGTGTAATGTGCAATCATTCAAATGTGGGAAAGCATCATGCATAACAAGAGAGAGAAATTGAAAGTTGTGCATAACAGAAAACACAATGACTCTTACCTTCTATCCATTTTGCCATCTGACTCTAAAGTGAGAAGAGGAAAATGTGGTTAGTTAAGAAACAAGGAACAGAGGTGTGATAGGCCTCCACAGAATCTGTGAGGAGCCAACCAGGAGCACATAGTTACAGCTGGAAAAGATCCAGCCGTCCTTTCTGAGGCAAAACTCTTTGATATTAGTTGTGTCATGCAACTTTCCTAAAGCCCTTCTTGATTCTTTCAGCTGGAATATCTCATGACAATTTTCTCAGAGCTGTATCTTAGCTAATACTTTGTTTGTTTTGAGTTCGGTTGTAGCATATCCCCAGGATATCATGAGAAATAACTTTGAGGCTAAAGAGTAGGGCTGGTTATACTAAAATGTGAATCTGCAGTTGTAAGCAGCCCAGCAATTCAGACACTTCTAAAATAGTTCTCCATAGGAAAACCAGAGCTGTTGTACATACACGATTCCTAACACTGAAGCTCAGATCTGCTGTTATCAGAAGATGAGGAGAGCTAGATCTATGGATAAGGGATCATGAGTATTTTTTCTTACCTCCAAAGACACTGTCAATCATTTTGATTTTGATCATGCAGATTATTATGGCTACAAAACCAATTGCTAGAACTGCTCCCAGAGTAACTCCTATAATAACATATGTGTAATCTGCAAATATCGAAAACAAGTCAGTGAGTATACACCATTAAATAATAAATACATCCTTCGAGTTTCAGATGTGCCAAGCTTTCAACGAATCCCTAGAAAAAATGCTGAGCCGGACTAGGTAGCTGAGAAGAATCTGAGTCTATGCTTTCAAACCCCTGCATACCATGAAGCCATGTGAACCTGTGGCTAAGGGGCTTGAAGATGTTTTATTATAATAAACAACTTCAGCTTTCGGTATGTGCAGGTCTCAGCTGAGTTTTAGAGCTAGGGCTTTATTTTTCTCCCCAAAAGCAAAATCCACCATCCCCACTCCTTTGCCATTCTGTATCCTTCCAAACTGTTATTCCTGCTTTCCACAGCTGCACACACACATACCCACCTCCCAGTCCCTCGCCTCCTGCCCTGCCCAGCTGTTCTGCCTCTGTAAGTCTTTGCTGGAAGGAAGCAGAATTTTTAAGTGTAAACTATGAGCCGTGTTGTGATTTGGCACCACTGTGTGTACATAAGGGTCCTCCTTCTTTTGTCAGGCAGGAGGGTGCCTGTGCTCAGGGTGTGAGTCCCATGCTCTGCCCTCCCTACACATAATTTAAAGTGTCAGTCACACGACAGGGTTCTGCAGCACTAGGCAACTACAAACTCGCAATCAGATGCTTATATTCTACATATAAAAGGTACACAAAGTCTTCTAGGGACATTCAGTTTTGTTATTCTGCCTCTATCCTCCTGTCTGGAAGTGAAAATCTCACCATGAACTCACCTATTTCCTCATCTGGGTTTCCAGAAGCATATACCTTTGCTCTCCAAAAATCTGAAATGGAAATATTTTAGCCTGTTAGAACAGTGAGCAGAATGCCATTTCTGGCTATTTCCAAGGGAATTGTTGATTCTCATAAATCTTAAGATAGAATACAAGGCTTCCTGCAGTAGTGAAGTGTTATCAGTCAAGTTAATGAGGGCATCCTAGAAATGTGGCCACACTGTGCCAGTTTTTGACCAGAAGAGTAATACAATTCCAAAATTTCAGGTTGCCTTAGCACTGTTTCCATTCCATGGTTTTGTCACAGCAAGCCAGAGAGCTCTATACAAGAGAAGCTGCTGTAAATCAAGAAAAAGATTACAGATGCACTGAAGCTAATAAGACATGCTAGTAAGTGAGGATATGGCATAGCCCAACACCCCTTACAAGAAAACATGAATCCCAATCCTGCCTGTAGTTCCAGAATGTGATTTGTTGCTGGCAGAGAAGAGAGTCTTTTCCTCTTGCAAGCAAACTTCGTGGGCTGGAAACTAACCTTTCGGAGATTTCTATGCCAAGTATCCCGTTCATAAAAAGGACAACTCCTGGCTCTTCCCTTCTCCATAAAGCCACTGAGCCTGATGCTCAGAGTGTGCAGGCCCTCAGAACGGAGTGGCTTTGAAGAAAACAATTCATTCCCATATACTTTATGAAGGAAACAGAACCAGTATTTTTAAAAAATGAGAAAAAGGAGAGGTCATGTTTAGTTTCAATATTACTTGGTTATTATAGGAAATTGTTAAAAATGTACACTCAAATTTTTTTTCAGTGCAAGGATATTTCCACCAAAGCCTTCTCAAGTAGCTCCAAATGATGTAAGTGCTGTGTAGCTGCATGAGGTGCCTGGACCATGAGGAGGCTTTAAAGGTAGATATGACTCGTGCACTCTAAACCTGCATGCTGCTAAACTCCAGTCTCCTGCACACGCTTCAGGCAGAACATGAAGTCGCTGCTCTTTGGCCGGGGTGGCAGTACAGGTGCCACATGGTGGGAATACAGCTGCTCTGCACACAACATCATCTTTTCACTGGCATTCCCCATGATAGCAGGGAAATGGGAGGGAGTATTGTCTGCCTGAAACCCGAGTAGAATTTTAATGTCTTAAATGCACTCAGTTTTACTACTGCTTAGGTGTCCAACATTGTAAGTCCCAGCTCCTCTCCTCCACTTTTTGTGGAGAAATAGTTTTATTTTCTTGAGGTTTGGGGGCCTGTACTTTCACTTGTTTTCCAGTAAAATGAATGCTAGAAACATGACTGCTTTTTGACTTGAAGCATAGTCCTTATGTTCTGAAACAAGGCATTTTGGTATCTTTAGAGAAATACATCTTGTGTCTGCTTTTCAGACTGCTAAAATCCTTGAGCTGAGTGTGGGCCCTGGGGCTTCCAGGGTTATGTCAAAAAAATCTGATATATTGGGTGGCTTACAACAGATTTGTTTTTATTTCCTGGTCTTAATCACATTTCTATTCCCAAATTTTAATAAATTACAAACCAAGCTTCAAAAATCTGGAGAAGAGCTTAAAAAAATCTTGAGTTTTAGAGCAAATGTATTTTGGGAACTATAATTCAGAGCTGAAAGTCATTTTTTTTTGCCAAACTTTTCTTCATAATGAAAATGTCTGGAAACTTATTTTATACAAGCAGAAACATTTTCCCTCCAAAACCTCCATGACACTCAGAGTTGTAAGGGGTAGAAATCGATGGTTATACTGGCTATACTAAATGACCAAAATCAAAGTTATAAAGATAAGGAAATTTAAAGAGAAAAAAAGGTCTAAGGCCACACAGTGGGCATAAAAAGCATAGCTTCTGTTTTTCCATAATAAAAACCAGTCTCTTTGCTCTCGCCTGTGATTTTATTTCATTATAAATTTTAAAAAAACACCTTTCTTCCATCCCCTTAATTATTCTTTGTGCTCATATGAAGAATGTTTTAAATTCAAACATAATAAAAGTGATATTGTATTACTTTTATTATCCTAATGATCATAATACATAGACCTTAATGTATGCTTTCTAATGGAATTAAACTAGTGACAGATTATGTGTTTTATGGCAGAAATAATATTTTACATGGAATATTTTATGTAGGTCAGTTTAATACATTGAGAGTAAATTATTGGTTTCTTTTCAAAAAGGGGGGGGGAATTTCTGAAAACCCACAAGACTAAAGAGAATATTTTCAATTCATAATTTCAATAATTTCAATATTATATTTTGATTAAGGTTTAATATCATTTACTGGATGCTGCTTAAATAGTATTTGCTTTTGAAGACAGTGTTAGGTGGCTTCTATTTGTTTCAGTTTTTTCTTGGGTGGAAAGAGGTGGATTAACTAATTCAAAGACACTTTTTTTCTGTTTGATTTTAATCTTATCTGCGATTTAGATCTTTTGCGGATGTACAAAAACCTCCCATTCGGGGGGGAGGGGGGGGTTGAAACGATGCCTTAAATTCTCCAGTGCTCTAGTGCCAGTGCTGGATTTCTGACTCTCTCTCTGTAGAGGGTTTAGACTAACACTCACATCTTGAATAAACCCTCTGGACTTGCAGACTATTTGCTTCTGTGTGGAAGAGCCTAGCAGACGAATTTGATATCCACACTTGAGTGACTCGTGGATCATTTTTCAAAGAGCCTCGAAGCAAGTGACGGTGCTCTGTGGCCTCTCCTGCGCGCCTGGCTCGGGCGCAGTGTGCTGGCAGTGCGGTGGGGATGTGCCCCCGGGCTCTGGCGAGACAGGCGGGCTGCGTCTCCAGCGCTGGGGAGCCTCGGTGAGTGCGGTGCTGGCAAACTAGAGATGAGACTGCAGGCGGGATGGGTCTGCGTTACAGGTGGGGGCAGTGGAGAAAGAGGAACTGTGAATCTCCTGTGGGAGTCTGCGGGAGGAGCCGGGCTTGGTGAGTTGGGCTGGAGCCAGGCACACAGCGGGGGAGCTCCTACTGCCAGCTGCGAACACAGCCCTCTGCCGCTGTGGTTAGCCACTGCAAGGTAGAGCTGCTGAGCAAGTGAGGGACCCGCAGATAAATACCTTGGGCTGGGAGCCTCTAGTCTGTGGTCTCGGTGTAACTCTGGGCAGACTTAGCCCTCCCCAGACCTGCTGCACACAGCTAAGCCAAGCAGAGTCTGAGCCACGCCGCTGTCCCTGTGCTCTCTGCGACACAGCTCCGCTCACGCGGTGCCTCGCCCGGAGGTCAGTGCAGCGAGGAAAATGGTGCACAATGCAACTTGGGCGTAAGATCAGGGAGCAGGAAGAGCTCAATTTCCCCACCGGATTAGGTATTGTAAACCACTCCCAGCCATAACCTGCAGTGATAAACAGTAATGCGTGCCGCGTCTTCCTCAGTACGCAGCACTTGCCTCAGTTCCTTTGCTTGTTGCCTCCTGCTTCCATGTGACTTTCTTCTCCCTTCCTCCAACAACTCATACTTCTCCTCACTGCAGCAGGTAATGGCTGGTCCTTTGGCATTGCAGCAGCCAGGAGCTCAGTGCCATTTATAATTGAGGCAGCAAATAGGAAAGGAAGCAAATATCTGGGAAACCCAGAGGCAGGGTAGAAGAAAGGGATGGCTCACAGGGGGTATCTGAGCAACTCCAGAGTCACGAAGGGAATGTCCAGGACAACAAAGGTTACAGGCAATTATCCTTCTGGACGCCATTCCTGAAAACCAATATATAAAAATGAAAGTATTTCAGCTGGTATTTAGTGTAGAAAACTTCCAGCCATGTGTAAATTTCATAATATAGGGACTGTTGGCATGCAAGCAAATGAGTCCTTTCACTGGAATTCAGCAGCAAAATCCTTCGCTCTAGTAATAGATGAGAACAGGAGTAACTCTTATGTGGAGACAAGAATTTTTTGAGCTCTAGTCTGTTCCAGGTACTGCTCCATTCAAAACACATAGCTTGCCTGAACCTTTCCATTTGAACACCTGGGGGCATTTTCTCTATTGCAAAATGCCTTTTGTTGTTGAATGTGTCTTGCTGCTCCCGAGTCTGCATCTCTTTGCTCTAAGCAAATGCTACTGCAGTAATGGGACTTGTGCCATTTGATTGCTGAACCACAACTAGTCAGTCACTAGGGAGCTGTCACAGCTGACTTCACATCTCTAAGAATGGTTACCTATATCCTGTGTGGTGGACAGTCTCCACTCCTCTGGAGTCTTGGAAGTGTCTGTAGAAAGGTGCAGAGGGCTTGAAGCACCAACAAAAAAAGTCAGTGAGAGCAGCAAATTCCTGCGTGGACCCGGAGAATGGGTACATGCAGGGTAGAGCACTGCTGTAGATCTGTGGACAGCTTTGCAGAAGGTGAGGCAGGAGTGGATATCCAGTGGATGCAAGCTGGAACGACTGGTGTGAATGTCTTGGGTGGGGCAAACTGCCCTGGTGGGATTCCCCAAATGTAGATGATGATTTTCTGTGAATGTCTGCATGAAGCAGGGTAGTATGGGAGGAGCTTATTAGGTAAAAGCTGAGGATTTTGCCACCAGAGGGTGGTGCCTGCCCCCTGGGACCGGGACAGCAGTAGCCCATGGAACTGCTGCCAGCTCCCTCCTGCCCGTTAGCCCACACTGCCCAGTGTTAATATGACCCCTGCTGAGGCTTCCTAGCCATAAGCCCCACTTCTTCCCTGCACAAAGTGGAGATGAGTAGGAAGGAAGAAAGAATAGGTTGTGAGAAAGCCCTGCTTTGGGCCAGCAGGGAGGAAGCAACGTGAGTCAGGAGCATTAAAGTGCAGTAAGGGAGAGTGGCAGAGTCCAAAAGCAGCTTGCAGTCAGCATGCACACTGGTCAACTTTTCCCTCACACTCTGCTAAAGTACTGTTTCCTGTATAGTGCCAAACCAGGTGCTCAGCAGCTCTGCCATCTCGTCTGCAAAGCTGCAGGCATTTAACTTCACAGTGTCTTCTGGACTGCACACAGCTGAGCCCTTTGCACCTAGAACAGGAAATGTGAGCTAGAAAACTCAGCAAAATGCCCCTCTGGCTCAACAAATGTTTTTTTTTTTCTCCAAGAAACAAGGTTTTACACAAGATATATACAACTAAGCTGGGGAATAAATAAGCCCACCAAACTCAGGAAAAAAAAGCTCTCAAAAAGAATGGAAAACAAATAAGTTAAATCACTTACGTAAGAGAAGAAATGCTGTTGGTACTGATATCCAGCTTGTTAGTAAGGTCATTATTAAGTTGTGATAACAGAGTGGTTTCACCCAAGTTTTCCTGAATTTTGCTGTTCTGCAGTGTTTTAAAAAAAAACGTAAAGCAGGTCACATGATTGTTGAGAAACTACAGTCACATCCTGAGTAGTTACGTTTGCAAACAGAAGATCCCTTTTTTGGGTTTAAGTTCAATATATAAGCAAACTTGAAAATGTTTTGTGGAGAAGGTGGACAGCTAACAGTCACAGCCTGGTTCAGCGGTTTTGCTCTCTAAGGGGCCTTGAAACACTAACAGTTATTTTTACAAATTGAAAACATCCTACTACAGTGAATTTTTTTTTCTGCTGAAATCTTCTAAATCTGTGGATAAGCAAGTGGATTTTCCGTCTTAGAAGAAGAACCTTCTAAGGCATTCTCCTTCCGTATTGCCAGCTTTCTTATGAACTCACCTTGAATGCAATCATAATGTTTTGAGAAGAGCATTTATTTGAATATTTCCCCTTCATAATCAGCTTTTTCAGGAGCAGAGGAGAAGCACCTCGCTATTGCTAAGCCATTGCAAGCCAGTTCCCAGACAGTAACTTCTACCTAAGAAAAATGTCTTGATATTCCTGGCCTATTTTGCGGTGTGAAGCATTGGTACAACTGTCTGAGTGTGGCAGATGTCATAGAAAGTACTTGTTACTGCTTTGACCTGTAGGGATTGTTGGTGTGCACAAACATGTGCATGTGTAGTTCATTTTTGTTCTTTCACTGCTCCTGGTTCTCTATGGGATCTGGAAACACCAAAACCGTGCAAACAAAAATCTCTGCACCAGCTGGATGGAAAATATCAGGATGCTTGTAAGAAACCTTCAGTGGTTTTGTACCTCATATGTTTCATCTGCAAATGATCCCATGCTTCAAGGTTCCTGAAAACCTCTTATAGAAGGAATAACAGGAATGTCAGCTCTCTTGTTTAGTTTTGGAGTTTGGTGGTTGCTTTTTTTATCAGGTGGGGGTAGTTTTGTTTTATTTTGCTTTGTTGCTTCTTATTTTGTTTTTGTTGCTTCTCCTGACCCAAATCAGCAGTCTCAAATAGTTTCTGTATTTCAGAGAAGGAACTAAGCACCTGAGTATTTAGCTGAAATCTCTAAAGCTGTTTGCTTTATTCCATTGCTGCTTTTCCATGAGTGTTTCAAAGAGCTTAGCTAGGTGACTGCACACAGCTGACTGCCTAAGCCTCACTGTTCTTGTTCACAGCATACCTCTAGTGAAGAAAAGCACTGAACAGAGTAAGCCAGGCTTAATATAATTCTGCTTTGTAGTAGGTTAATTCTGATTCTTGACCAAACTGGGAAATGTGGTTTCAAGCATAATCATCATTATCAGCCTTCTCTCTATTCTTCACCATCCAGCCACTGGGCAGGATATATATGTTTAATTAATCCTGCTTTTACCTTCGACCTGTAAATAGTGGGAGTAATGTCAGATTTATACGTTATATGAATAACAAGGATTTCTCAGGAGACCCTGTCTTGGTGAAAGAGGCTAACTGTAATTTTCAGCTGTGAGTAATTGTATATAATATAATCCTAAATGATTTTTCTTCTGTAATTTCATTAGAGTTTAGAAATTTAATTAGATTTTGAATCACTCTGAAATAAAGTAGCAAAACACCCAGAGACTAAGTGCAGTGGTTATTTTGTCCTCCGAGGCCAGAATTCTTGGTCTCAAATTGGCATGTGTTCATTAGGAGGAAGTTTGCAGAAGTTCTTGATATATTATTGTCTTTCAGAATGGACTCTGAATAGGTCTTTGGAGAGCATTAGAAGAGCACACAATTATTATACAGACTCTTTTTGAGGTTTAAGATCATCTGCCTTTCATATACTTAATAAAAATATGCCTCTAAAGTTGTTTAAGAAACTGTGGAGATAGGAAAGATGCTACTCCAGTGCCTCAGTGCTCTTCCTGGTTTATTAGCAACTCCAGTACCTGTGTATGATGATACAGAGAGGAGTTGTTTGCTTTATTTTAATGATTAGGTAGGTTTATGGTTATTTTTATTGCTACACATATGAACTGTCATGGTGGCTGTAATTAGAGACACACTAAAATGCTGTTCCTTCAATTCCATCTGAGGTTCAAAAGAAATCTGTCCTGGCCAACTTTGATTCTCTGTGGAATTAATCCTATGGGCAAAAAATGGACTCAGATGGCATTGAACAGCATGAAGCAAAGACCAGTTCAGCAGCTTGTGAGAGCATGGGGCACCAGGATAGTTGTGGATTCAGAAAGGAGATCCTCTAAAAATATGAAAAAAGCAAATGTTGTGAAATGAAGAATTTCAGCAGGATAAATCAGACAGACAAGCTTAAAAAGCTCTTTCAATAATGGCAAGCCAGTCGATTTGAAAAGAAAGTAGTAAGTCCAATGCAATGGGATGCATGTCAGTCCCAAAGTGAAAAGTCAAAAAGAAACACCCCAGGTGAGCAGAATGCTCTGTTACAGCCTGACCCACGCAAACATTGCTGATGGACTCATGTCAACATCCTGTTGACAGGATTCCAGCATCCTCAGTGTTGGCCACTGCAGGCAGACATGGAGTGAAACAGTTCCTTGGTCTGATCCAAGTGGTAATTTCCTTTGTTTCATTAATAGCTCTTAATGAGAGCTCATCATCACACAAATCCAGTCCTCGGGCTCAAATATGTGCTTTCAGAGTGTGGCCAAGTAAATCTTGACTCCAATTGAATAAGATTCTTGAAGAAAGATTGAAAGATTTTGCTCGCTTTGCTTGATGGATACCAATGGTGATTAGACAACCTTAGGCAGCGTGGTGTGTGTGGATGTGCTGCCTTCCATTAACATGCCATGTCACATCATGGAACAAATTGAAGAAAACATGTTCAGACTAGTTACTGCCAAAAAATCAAGGTGCTTTTGCTGTGGGCATCCAGAACAAATGGAAACTATGCTTGAAAACTCACAGCTGCTCTTCCTTTGCTATTTTCTCCATCACCCCCTCTGTCAGGACTCTGAGCTGCTGGGACAACTGGAAGAGATTCCACATCGCAGCAAGCAGCAGAATCGCAGATGTTGGGTGTGTTAACAAAGGGAGACATGCCTACACCAGTTATTTAATGCTTTCCTCCCTTGATGGTAAGGAATACTGTGGGAAACCATTCAGCATTTCAGTCTTGCTCGTTTTTTATTCCCCTCCATCTCTCTTTCCTTTTCAGCGTAAAGGAATGTGTTATGTTAAAGATATGCTGGTACATTTTAAAAACATGTTTTCTGGATTTTACTTGAGGGACACTGTAGCTTGGCCCTGTTACCAACTCAGAGAGGTGCAAGGAGGAAAAGAAAAAAGCCTTGGGACATGTACTCATGTCTTTTGTGTACAATCAGGAAAGACAGTGCTGAAGTAGTCTCTACACTGTTTGTCTCGTTGCTGAAATCTGTTTGAGTGAGCAGCTGGAGGAGGAGATTCTTCTATAGGTTGTATGTTCTCAGAAGCACTGTAAGTCCCAGTGGAGATACCATAGCATTTGTAAAAGTGCCAGAGGAACTGGGATGCTACAGGAGGAAGAAACAATCCCACCAAGCTCATGAAAGAAGTCCATGTGGGAGAGTTTGGCTCTCTGAGCAGTGAGTTTTGGACTGGATGACCCTAAATAAAGGGCTCCAGTATTCACTGGATGATATTGTCTGGTCATTTGGTTATCTCAGTCACTGGAGGCGTGTTTGTTGATAAAGTTCCTTTACTGAGGCAGCGCTGCTGGAATTTTTCCTATATAGGTTTTCATGCAGCATGAACAAAACATGCCAGGCAGCCTGGCTTTGTCATTGTTGCACATTCTGATACACTCAGCTGTGTCTTAAAATACCTTTGACGTGTATGATGATAACTTAGAAAGTTCCTAAGCAACCCCTGAAAATGGCTGGGTGCTTACTCTCTGAAGGTGGTGTGTGTTGTGGAGCAGCAAAATGCAGTGGTTGGGACATTTCAGAGCAAGAGAAAAGGGTAAAGTATGTCCAATTTCCATCCAATGTTTTTACATCTACTGTCCATCTGTATTCTGTATAAGCATGTTGGACTTTATTAAAAGGAAACCAGGGTGACTTTCCTCCAAATTATCTACTAAAGAACATAGGTGTTGGAACAGAAGAAAGTTTTTTTGCCTCTCCTGTTCCAGGTGTAAAATAGGATTTTCAACAGAATAAATCTTCCAAGAAAATACACTATAAATGTGGAAAGGTTGAGCGTCTTTACGAGAAATGAACTCCTGAAAAACACTGGTTGTTCCTTTTTGCAAATGTAGATTCAGTGTCCCATAAAAGTGGTAATTCAGGTAGTTCATGTCCCTGTTATCCCCTCTTGGCTGGGTCACCCGCTGAATTGCATTCTCATGATGTGCTGTAACCAGAGGACAGAATGATCCATTGCACTGGCACAGCAAAAATTTGATGCATCCAGGGATTTTTTTCCTTTTGCTAGTCAATTCAACCATCAAAAGAGGGGACATGAAATGCGGGATATGTAACTTCTACAAGAAAGCCTGGTGAGTTTCTGGGTAGATGTGTTCACCTTCTGGTTTTGGGTGTGGGTGTGTGAGTTTGTTTTAGTGATAAGGAAGCATTTGCTGTCAGACTGCTAGCCAAGGGCAGCTGTGACAAGTGAACAGTGAACAAACGGGCTCCTACAGCACATTTATATTATTCCTTGTGTGTACAAACATGTTGCACTTTACTTTTGAAATCCTGTTGTCAGAAGCCAATTTTGAATGTACATAGAGCAGAGCTACTTGAACAAGCCATGCATTTCCTATTCAAAGTAATTACCACTTTCTTTATAATATGATCAATGCTGGTGACATGACATTAGACATAACTGCATCCCATTTTGGTGCTAAGTAATATTTGTACTTACATAAGGCATTGAAGAAGCTGGGACTTCTCTTGAGATAAAGCAAATGTTGGATCTTTAATGGAATATAATAGGCATAAACAAGCTGATTCCCTTCTTTGGGATTAGAATTGTGTGGTTTTCTCCTTCTACATCTAACAAACACAAAAAAGCACTAAAAGTCCTTAGACATCTTCATAAACACCAAGTTAAAATAAAACAACCATTCAGCATTAATTTCCATGCAGATTCCCCCCAAATACATTATATTATCTGCCTGTGAAAACAATCCTTTTGCTTATGTGCACAGTGCTGTGGAAAGCTGAAAGCTTTCACCCTCTGACAGAAGCTTTCAGAAATCTCAGCGTGGTGGGGCTGTGCCTGCCAAAGTGAGTGGAAAGATATTAATGGACAAAGGAAGAAGGGTACCAAAATTCAAATTTAGATAGCTGAAATAAGAGAGTTAAATATGTTTCTAGTTACCTCCCTGCGTTCTTTAAGCCCATATATATAGATATAGGGAGATAAAAACCTGTTTTAACTACTTCAACAGGAATTTAAGTACCTACATTATGGTTTAAGATAGTTAGAATCTTAGAAACTTATAGGATCTAACCTATGTTGTCTTTCTGATGGATGAGGCCCGAAGTCTTTCCTATGGAGGCTGTGTTAATGATAGGCAATTAGCAGAAACAGCATCTCAGTGCATAGGCACTTTGCTAGTAAAATCATCACTATGCATGATCAAGTGACAGCCAAGGCATTCAGCTTTTACTCTGTCCTAATGTCTGCCCACATCACAGCCCAAATTAATCTTATGGGAGGGATCTGAAATAAGACTGCATCTCTCACTGAATCCTTGCTGCATCACAAGTTTTGGCAGATGACGTTCCCCTGCACTGTCCATCTCTATTCAGCTTTCAGACTTCTACACCCCTGGTTCCCCTCACACAGAGAACTTTGTGAATTAGATTAATCTGGTGATATGCTTAAAAGCTTTATGTGGTAGACAACAAATGTGAGGTGGTCACTGATGGCAGCTTATGTATAGTTAATGTGTTCTTTGGTCTTCATTGCTCTACAGAAATCAAGACCTTGACCATAACGTGTTTCTTGATTTCCTTCCCCTTTGTTTGTCACTGTCCTTGTTTATCAGTCTAAAGCATATCAGATGGACCAGGTCAGGGGCAATATGGGGTTGCTTAAAGCTGTTGACGCCATGGGGGGAAGCAGCAGAACCAGCATGTGAAGTATTCAAGGGCTGACTTTGAACTATGTGAATTTGTGATATGCAGGCTGCACCAGGAAAGGGAATGTGAGGTTACTGCAGTCACTCAAGCCTGTGAAGATATTTGTCATTCCAGAACTATGCTGATGAGGGCTTTGGTTGAGGGGGAACATCAGGGAGGGTAAAATAGAAAGTGGAATGTAGGTTCTCAGGATTGGTATTAAGAGGCACAAGTGACATCATGGCAAAGTCATCTACTTCTCCCCCAGGAAAAAGGTGGAAACAGTACACATAACATTACCCCAGATCTCCTGATGTGAATTTTGCAGGGTTTGTATAAATCTGTTCAGTGTACATGGATATAATCTAAGGTTGGGACTCCTGTGTTCAAGGGAAATCTGAAGTGCACTTTTGCCTTTCTTAGGCTCCTGTTCTCTCTGTGAGCTTGCTGGCACCTGTGCCTGGCCCACGTACACCAAGTCTCTTCATGGGTTCAGCAAAGCAAGGGTTTACAGGATGAGGAGTGAGGAAGAGATCGCATCTACATGTCTGTGTTTTGGCTGCAGAAAATCAAAACCATCCCCTTCTGGTGATGAGTATCCTCAAACACCACCATCCACTACTGGGATGCCGGGGGAAGTGGTCTTTGTGGAGGTACCACTCCTCTGGCCTGTGGGGCTGTTTCTGCGTATAGCTCAGAGCTCTAGGTTCTGCCTGGCAGCCTTTCTGTAAAGAATTTCAGCTTGTTTTGTTGCCCTGTGAACAGACAGGAGCCATCTGCCATCTCTGCAGTGCCTGTGCGGAAGTCCCCGTGTGCCACGACTGCGGGTGGGTTTGGCTCTGCTGGGAGTTCAGTGCTCTTCATTGTCCCACGGCCTGCCTCTGCCTCCCACCATGAAATGCCACAGCAGGGGCATTTCTGAGGGTCTTCACTGGAATAGGTTGAGTAGACTGATACCTAGATGTCATATTTGACTATAATTTTTCATGCCAAGTGATTAATTTTAACTTTTACAGCATTTTTCTATGTTTTTCTTCTCCTTGACTATCTAAGGAAGTCATGCCTTGATAACACCTGCCTGGAAATGCAGGCTGGACTGGAACTGATGTCCTCTTGACTTGCTTCGATCCATTCTCATCTCTTGGGATCTTCAGTATTAATTGTCTCTTTTCTCCTTTTTTGAGCTTTTGCCTTTTCCTGTTCAGTCCTTTGGCTGTACTATCACCTAGCAGTGAATGCAGATGCAACAGAGGGTTTGGTTCAAAATTTATTTCCCTGATGCCCAAAGATGGACAACACTAATAAAAACCTGAGTCAACACCTGCTATAGCAGTGGGAAATTTCTGACTTGAAAATTGACGATTTTTCAGTGATCCACATGTTCACATGTTCTGACACTGTGATTAAGGGAGGCAAGGGTTCATTTGGTAGCATCACAGAATGGTTTGGGTTGGCAAGAACCTTAGAGGTCCTCTAGTTTCAACCTCCCTGTAATGGTCAGGGGCACCTTTCACTAGACCATGTTCCTCAGAGCCCCATCCAGCCTGACCTTGAACACTTGCAGGGATGGGGCATCCCCAGCTTCTCCGGGCAACTTCTCCCCTAGCCTTATCAGTTCCAGTGCCTCACCAGTTCCAGTGCCTCACCTGTCATGTTTCTTTGGCATTTGACTGTCTAAGTCACATAGGAAAAATTCTAGTCTGAGTTACATGTGTACAGTTTAGGGTGTCACCACTTTAGTATCTTACCTGTTTTCTCTGTGACTGAAGGATTTTTAAATTTCTCAAGTCACCAGTAGGACCCCAATCCAGCAACATTTAGACAACATTAGTAAAATTACAAGGTATCTTTCGTCTGTGAGGACTGTCCCCCACAAAGTCCTTTATGATCAGCATTAAGAGGCCATTCCTTCCCCCTGGCAGCCTTTATTGGGGTGAAATACAAGCACTGTTATCAGCACTTACCAACAGCTTAGTTGGGGCTTCAGTATTTACTTGAAATTCCAAGGATGCAAGCCTGAGGGAAGCCCAATCTGATCATTATTCACTTCCAAGACAAATGTCTGTGGAACAGCTTAATATAGTCCCTGGCTTCTGTGTGAAGCTGGGAGCAGGGTTTGAGGTGGATTGGGATGGAGGGAGGCCATGGGGGAGGGAGAGAATGACAGTATCAAAAGTGAGAAGAGTTAAATAGCTGTAGAAGGATGCTGATGGCCATAGAACAGGGCCAGGGACACCTTCTGTGGCTACAGCAAAAGTAGTATGACATGTTAAAGGAGAAAGGAAATGCAAAACTGAGGGTCACGCTTAACCTACAGACGATGAAGTGCCATGTCTGGGAGTGGGCATAGAGGGACTGATGCTAAATCAGTAGATACGTTTTGTAAAGTGTATTTGAGGGCTCTTGGGCTAAGGAAATTTTAGATGAAGTCTCAAATGTCAGGTCAGACAAGGGGACAGAGGTATAACATAGCAGCAATGTTAGTCTGAGCAGAGACCCAGTAAAAGGGCTTGGCTCGTTCTACAGAGCTGCAAAGCTCGTGCAGCATTTTCCAAAGAAGCCCTGTAGCAGTCAGGTACCTCTGGCAGTTGCATCCCATGGACTGGGTGTCCACATCCCCTTGGCTCTTCAGACTATCCTCATCTCTTCAGTGAACTCTTGCTATCCCACTTGGTGTGATAAAAGAAACTGCTAAAACTGGAGGCTGCTGAGTGTTATGCTGCCTCTATTCAAATCTCTAATGAGCTCCTCCTTGTAGCTCTAGGTTTAATTAGCTTTCATTGCAATATTAATGATCCAAACAAACCATTTTAACTTTCCTGTTGCACAGCTGGAATCTTCTTATTTAGTATTGTACTCTATAAGGGAATCACACCAACTTCCTTTCCCCTCCCCCATTTCTGCCATTAATATGCATTAAAATCACAGTCTCACTGGCATAGAATTTCAGACCTGCTATAAAACTCTAATAATTTCTAAAAATGGCAAGGCTGAACTTATGACAGAGCTTATCCAAATAATACAAAGACAGATTTCTCCTAGAGTTTGATGGAAGTGATGATTAATACTTCACTTATTTATTTACAGTCTATCAGCATTTACAAAGATTTGCTCATTCCTTTGAGCGTACAAAAAATCTCTCTTGAACTCCATGGTATTAGAGCAGAAATGTCTAATCTGTTAATCTTCAGCAAAAATGCCTGCTTACTCTCTTAATTTTCCTCTCAGCAGAAGGGCATGCCCTGCCCTTACCAGTGTAGGTCTGAAGACTGCACAGCTCAAAGCCTTCCCCATCTCACATTTCCCTCTGAAAAGCCTAATAGCAAAGATTTAGAGGAGAATCTTTTTGTTGCCCTCTGGTGTGTTTCACCTCCTGGACTCACTGTGACTTGTGGAGACTGAAATAAATTGGATTGTAGATAATCTGGGTATCTTCCTGTTGAAGCATGCTAGAGAAGACTAGATTCTCTGAACGACCGACGTGTAATCTTGCCAGCACCTTCTCCCTTCTAAGCCATAGAAATAATGGAAAAGTTGGTAGTAATAAAGCTCCAGAGTTTCTTGCTTAAACTCCTCCTTGGAGCTGGTCTGTTGCTGACATCAGACCTGGTCAGTTTTGGCTTTGTCCTGTTTAGAAATGGATGTTTTCTAGGAGCCGGAAGAGCTATGCTCTGTGGAAAGGCTGTCAGCAGCTGGATAAAAGGATTTGCCAGCTATGCTGCACAAGAGAGGTCAAGATACAACTGTGAAAGTGCAAAAGAGATTTAGTACCACTTGCAAAAAGTGAATTTCATTGGGACTGACTCTCATAAGTGCTCACATTATTTTTGAAAATAGGACTTTGGAGTGGGACCGTGAAGATAAAGGGATGCTGTGTGATTGCTTGCTGTGTCATTGCCTGCAGGGTCTAAGTTCAAGAGAGCAAAAAGTGACTTGATTGCAGAGCACCATCCCCACAGCCCACGCAGTGGAGAGCTGGAAGTGCCTCCCCTGGAGCCCCTGCTCTGGGGGCCTGATGTCGGCAGTGTTCCCTCCTGCACAGCTCGCCCCTTCCCCAAGACACCTGTCCTCACAGAGTGCGTTATTTTAGGAAGTCATCAAGCCAGATGGGAGCTAAACTCACAATTCTATCCTTAAATCTGGTTTTTTCTGCCTGTCTAGCTGCCTGAATAGAGACTTTTAGTGTGTGGGTATCCTGGCTGATGGGCCTGTTTTCTTAACTTCTGTGATCTCACAGGGGAATGACTTTAATGTGTGGAATTTTTTGCCAGAACATTTCTCTGCAGCAGAAGTTTATTGAAGATTTATATCAGTGAGCTGATTTGTCATTCATTCAATACATGGGAGTGTGAGGGTGAATGGTGACCTACAAAAGCACATTGTCAACAGCTGACAGGTGTTTGTCCAAAGTGCTCCTGCTGTGAAGTTGTAGATCACCAACTTGTTTGCTCCCACGTGGGAAAGAACAAGAGCATATGTTATCCCTTCAGAAATCATGAGAGTAGATGGGGTAGAGGAGCACCAGGGGAAATTAAGGATGCTATCTCCTTGCTCATCTGCAAAAAAGAGGAGATAAGCTTCACATGAAACTGAAAGCACTATCAGAATCATATCCTGTGACACTGTGACAGGATTATACAGCCTGCACCCACAGGAATGTGTGGCATCATGGAGGATATAGGAAGCACAGCCCCTGGCTGGGCTGTGCCCAAGTTGGGAAGGACACCACCAAGAAAGAAACATAACAGCAACAGGGAGATAACTTCCCTGAGGTTTCATGCCACCAGAGTTGCCTTTAGTGTGTTGTTGCACCTGACAATACCACAGCATGAAAATGAGTAGTTTAAATACACTTCTTACTCTAAATGCAACTGTTATTTGAGATTAAAAGTAGTAAGATCTCTTATCACTGTCAGCTAGCCATATCTTACTACACAAGTATCTCCCTTACTTGGTTTCCAGGGGCTTATTGTCTTCCCTTGGCTGCCAACATAATTATGTGTGGTTTCTTCCTCACTCAGTTCCACCAGAAAGATGAAGTTTAGTTTAAGTTCTTATCAGGAGGACTTTCAGTATGTTCTGTTTCTTCAGAATCACACCTGGGGCATCCAAAGGGACCAGCAAGACCCGGACAGGGGAGATGGGGCATTAAGGTTAAGCCAGAAAAGTGCTGGGCACTAACACGCTCACTGGCTTAGCAGCAATCAGCACAGCATGTGGAACTGCAGCTTCAGTGACCTTCTCTGCTCTTTCTTCAGCCAGTAGCCCCTTAGTCAAAATACTGCTGTAAAGCTAAAATCAAAGTGATTATACCAAGGGATGGATCTGCTTTAACAGAATAGTTTTCTGCATTGAATTAAGTTGCTGTTCAAAGTGTGCGTCCTTCAGTGACAGAAGTCTGATTTTACCTCTTTCTGTTCCTGGGATCTCTACAGAACTGAACCACCTGAAACGGGACAGCTTCATGTCTCTTAACAGATGAGCATTTCCACTATATCTCATATCCGAGCATGTCTTTCATTGCTAGTGGGGCTGACAGCATCTCGTAAAGACACAAGACTTCAGGAGACCAGATGCTTAATAATATTTCCATTTTCTTGGCACTTTGAAACTGTGCAACACCAGCCAGCTTCAGGCTTTTCTTCAGGAGCTGTGAATCTAATTCATGGTTTTTGGGGAACTGAGGTCTGACAGCCTTATGTAGAAACAATTTAATGCACTTTTCTCCTTTAAATGAAAGAATCATTTCTTGTGCCAAAAGAAATGTAAAAACTTATATGTTTTGGGCATAAGTTGGTGTTGCTGCATTGAATGCGGAATCTTTTGTCTCCCAATAAAAGCATAAGGTCTGGCAACCTTGCTTAGGTACAGGCTCACTGAAAGAGAAAATCCCAGACACTCACCTGCAATTTCAGCAAGGGCATTTCTGAAGACAAATAGTACTGCAGGAACTAGGTGCATTTATGGTTTGTCAGGAATAAATAATAATTATATTAAAGGTGTAGGGTTGACTGGGCAGGCTTCCTATTCTGGACTAGGAATCTCTTAAATTTTTTAGCTATTTGGCTTGTGACTGAAAACTATGTTTCCATATTGGAGCTCATTGCAGGGAAAAGCTTAAATCTGTCAGTTGTTCCAAAAGCTAATGGAGACATTAAAAATATAGCAGCTTACTGAGGAGAAAACAGGGTGTGTGGGGAACACATGTTACTAGCATATGCTGTAACTGGACTGTAAGTGGTCTCCACATATTCATGAATGATGGCTGACCTCTACTCTGCTAGGGCACATGTGTGCACGTCCATCATGACAACACACTCTGAACTTACTCCACCAGAGGCTCTTGGGAACATAATCCCCATATCTGTCTCCAAATATAACTCTGCTGGTCTGCAATATAAGGCCGTGGGGAGAGCTGCTGCATTGAGGAGCCATTTGGAAACTGCTGCAGTGATATTCACAGAGATCTCTATGCCTGGTTGATGACCTTCTTCACTAAGAGGCAAATGTCTGCAGCTTGTAAAAGAAAAAGATGCCTCTGAATGCCTTTCCACTTTTAAAAGCTCCTCAGTGCCGGCTCAGCAGAGCAAGTGAAACTCACAAGTGGCAGTGCTTACTGTACCTGTACTGTATGAATGTATGCAGCCATACATCTGGACAAGGAGGCTTGTCCCAAGCAGAGCACTGGGAATAATTCTTGGAGCTGCCTCTAACTTAGAGCTAGAGCTTTGACCTGAGCCAAACCACTAACTAGGCACTGTTTGAAAGTCAGTTCCTGTGGAAATAAGGCCAGCAACACCTCTGCCTCAGTGTCCTCCTTTTTAATCTGTTTGTAAAACAAGACTGCAGAACAGTTCATAAGGGATTAGGAAGGACTCATTCATTTGTATTTAAAGAACATCAGGATCCTTGGAGAAAAGTTCCTTATTAGAGCAATAATGAATACAAAAAATAATAACAATTCTGTTATCACTGGGAAATTGCAGGGATTTGGTCAGCAGCACTTGACTATAGCTTTATTTGTCCTGTGGATTACAACAAAAGAACAAATCATCCTCTCTAAGTATTTTTGAATGTGGAGGACGAAAATTATATATTGCAATCTTTTAAAAGAAAATTAAAACTTTAACTCTGAGGTGTGTGTAATAAAATGGCACTTTAATTCTCTGGTGTGCCATGTAGGCTTCTTCTGTTAATTTATTCACTTCTTTTCTTTTTGTGCTTCATGTAATATTCTGAAGTTATTAATGCGGCAATATATTTGACCACAAAAACCTGCCTTCTAGTGTTGTTAAGATTGTGAATTAACTCCACAATGGAAGGCATTTCTGACTTCAAGGCAAAGAGATCATACTTGGGATAAAATGATTAATAATATGACAGATATGCAAGAACTTCTAGCAGAAGGTTTTCCCAGGTGTCTTGCCATTATATGTGTGTAGGCTTAGATCTGTCAAGCCTGTGGGACTCCAGCGGTCAGTATTGTGTTTCTGTGGTGCAGACACCTGTGAACACCACACCTGAGCTGCTGCAACCTGTATTGGTTTGGCACAGCCTGGTTTTGGGTAGCAGGGGGGCACAAAGAGGGCTCCTGTGAGAAGCTGCTGGAAGCTCCCCACCATGTCCGGCAGAGCCAATGGCTGATGGCTCTGAAGATGGACATGCTGCTGGCCAGAACTGGGCCAGTGAGAGAGGCTGGTAATGCCTCTGTGATGATATATTTAAGAAGAAAATCAAAACACAGTCACAAGATTTTGGATTCTAGTCAGAGAAGAGGAGGGGGTGAGAACATGTGAGGGAAAACAACATGGTGACACCAAGGTCAGTGGAGAAGGATGGGGAGGAGGTGCTCCAGGCGCCGGAGCCGAGATTCCTCTGCAGGCCACGGTGAAGACCATGGTGAAGCAGCTGTGCCCCTGCAGCCCATGGGTCCCTGGGGAATGCAGAGATCCACCCGCAGCCCATGGGGATCCACGGGGAATGCAGAGATCCACCCGCAGCCCATGGGGATCCACGGGGAATGCAGAGATCCACCCGCAGCCTGTGGGGGAGGTGCCCATGCTGGAGCGGGTGGATGCCTGGAGGAGGCTGTGTTCCAGTGGAAGACCCGGTGCAGAGAGAGGGCCCTGCTCCCAGGCTGGAGCAGCCTGTCCTTGGAGGACTGCACCCCATGGAAAGAAAAACCCACGCCGCAGCAGCTTTGGGAGGGCTGTGTGCCCGTGGGAGGGGCTCACGCTGCAGCAGGTGCGGTTTGGCTGCTGCTCATGAGAGTGGACTCACGCCGGGAAGTTCACAGAGAACTGTCTCCCGTGGGAGGGACCCCACGGCCTCACAGGGAAGGACTCTTCTCCCGGAGCAGCGGAAGGAAATCTCGGTGACGAACTGAGCAAACCCCCATGCCCTGCCGCCCTGCGCTGTCGGTGGGAAGGAGGGAGGGCCTGGGGGGTGGACGGTGTTCTAAGGGCTTATTTTACTTCTCATTGCCCTTCTCTGATTCTGTTAGTAATAAATTCACTTCACAACTTAAGATGAGCCACTTTTGCCCTTGAAATTTTTCTCCCAGCCCGTATCTCACTCATGAAGCGTTCATTAACATTTTTTTCCTTTTCCCTCCTCTGCCCAGCTATGGCAAGGGAGGGTGAGCAAGTGGCTCTCATGGGTGCCTGGCCTTGGGCCAGTGTCAAACCACGACACAACCCCTGGGACACAGCATTATTCCCCCTGGACAGCACTGCAAGAACTAGTGTGCTTGGGATACCTTCCAGTGCCCAGTGAGGGTGCTGGGTGCCATGCTGAGGTCCCTGTATCACACCTCCCAGTACAGCACACACTGCAAAATCCACTTGGTAAGGAGGCACCTCAGCCCTTAAATGACTTGTATGTCATCTGTCTTATCTGGGTAACCCAAAACCCAGCAGCAGCCAACAGAAAGGAATTTGGTGGGATGAATTCAGTTCAGTGCAATCTAAACCGTATCTTCATAATTCTACAAATGATTCCAGAACCAAGATGTGGTCCTAGAAAGGCCCCATCAGTTTCATTTGTACATCTGAGCTGCATCATCAAAGGCTGACACTGCACCTTGTAGTGATTGTAGCATAAAGCCTTGACTTACCAGTGCCAGCCTAGGTTGTAGGTACCTGCAAATATCTTTTCTCATCAGACTCATCCCATTATCCCTGTGTTTAGGCACTTCTAGGACCCATGCTGCATCAGTGGTACAGTTTACACTGAATGCACAGTGTAATTAATGGGCGCAAGTTTGGGACTCCCTCTCCGTGGGGTTTTGGCAATGAAAGGCAAAAACTGGGGGGAAACCAGGGTTTTTTTAGGGGTAGTTGCTAGGATTAATATCAGGCATGCGGAGTGGGAGTAGTTAAGGAGAAGCTATACTGAATGGTGTATTCTACACACAGCATGAGGAGTTACTGAGGCCTTGGCTCTGCTGTGGATGTAGTAGGCACTCCTGGGGCAGCCGGGAGAGGCTGTCTTGGCAGGGAGCTGTCAGGAGCAGGGTTTTCCAAAATGCTTTTCTCAAGCACAGTATTGCTGTGTTGGCTCTGGCCTGTGTATCTCCATGCTGGCAGGCTACATTCGTGCCTCCAAAATGTCTCCTTCATGCTCAGTGGTTACAAAGGCACACAGAAGACTGGGAAAGGGACCAAGAATAGCATTCTGTCCTCACATAAATCCATTCTGAATACTGTCTGTGGTGCTTGCTGTCACCTCAAAACAGTTGTAAGAGTAGATTAAAGAAGGTTCAGAGAGTAGAAGCGTAGAGAAATGCAGAATATTTTCTTCCATCAGAAGGACCATCAGCTCCGGTGCTGTTGTGTGAGCCTTCACTTGATGCCTGAGCTCCCTGTCTCTTGGCACAAGCAAAAGTGGTTGGTTGGTGTTGTGTTTGCCAGGGGCTGGGCAGAGGCAGGTTACATCACCCTAGCCCTTTGCTGGAGTTCTTCTGGAGAAAATGAGGTAAAGTTAAGGTGAATTTTTTACTTAATGAAGAAGAGTTGAACTATAACTGCTCACTTCCCTCACTGCTACCAGGCAGAGAGCTGCTGAAGTGGGGTCAAGCCATGGCCACCTTCTCCTCTGTCCTCCAATCCTTGTGCTCAGCACACTGAGAGCTGAGCACATGCACTTTTTCCAGGGCTGTCAAATGAACAGTGAAAGGAAACAGACTTTAAGACTCATTTAACTGGAAAAGAGCACCTGTCTTTTTAGGCCAAGGCAGTGTTTGCTTGTCACTGCTGTCAGCAGCGTGGCTGCTGCCCAGAAGGCTCTTTAGGCACCTGATTGTGTTAGGGGGAGCTGTGAGGTCATGATGCAGCACCTATAGTGCTGGCAGCCCTGGGGCAAGGGGGGGTGGGTTCGGTGTCAGCCCTGGGGTATCACTGCCAGCACCCCTCAGCACCCCAGCTCACTCCAGGTGCCGTCCCAGCCATCTCACACTGTCCTGGCCGTGGTGGGGGAAGGAGGGCCTTGGTATGGGCAGATTTTCTCTGTGCAGACAACTGGGTATGTACCTCTTTAGTTCTACGTTCTGGATGAAATGCTGTTTCCTGACTGGTTATGAAATGAAATACAACCTGCGCTGTGTATATGAACTTGTTACTGGTGAGGGATTGCACCCTGTCTTGCTCAAATTTGCCAGCAGTTTCAGTGTCCACCACCTCTTTCCCTCTTTCCAGCCTAGCTCCGAAATCCTGCTGCATTGCAGAGGTCAGGAATGACACTCAGGTCTTAGGGCAAAAGCTTAGGGCAAAGGCTGGTCGGGGTGTGGTGCATGCCCAGCACCATGGGCATGACAGGGCTGTGCACAGGGCTTCTCCAGCAGGGTGACAGCTCAGCATGGTTTGCTTTGGCAGGTTGGAAGAAAGTGACTTAGAGGAGAATACTTAATTTGTTTTGGTGTCTTTGATTTGATCCTATGAAATCTTAATCTGCTCATATTTCCTGCTGGAAAATTCACAAGGAATATACAGAAATAGGACCAGACCTACAAATTTTAGAGGAAAAACAATGACTTTGCTTGTACTGCTGCTTCTAGTTATCCCTTTATTCTTTTCTTAACTTTGGCAGCCCTGGGGCAAATCCCTACTCCCTTTAAATCTCCTCTAGTATGTATTTCATCTATATTTCCTTGCTCAGGGGATCTTGGCCATTGCTGGGTTTCTGTCCCCTTTCTAGGGCCAGAGTCCTGCCACCTCTCTTCAGCTATTTCAGTGCTTGGTGCCAGGGCTAAGCTGCTCAGGAAGGCTCCTCTCTCGTCTGCCAGGTATCCTGAGATTGTGATTCTTCCTTACAGGAAGAAGGGCATTTCAGACATCCCAGAGGTGTCTGCTAACCTCCACGGATGAGGAAAGGAGCCAGGATCAGTTTAAATTTGTAAAAGGCCAGCAGTGGGTGTGATGGATTTTGTCCACTGGATCTCACCTTCTTGCTCATACAGGATATTTGGCACTAGAGCTTTTCCCTACCTCACATTGTGAGCTATTCATGCATCCAGTACTGAAACAAGTGTTTTTAAGTGTCTCTGTCCCCTGAGGGTGAATTGTTGCATTCCTGTGCCCTCCCAATAATAATAAATAATATCTTCTATTTATAGAGCTTCAAGGTTTCTGTAAGAGCCACCTTTGGGATGGAACATACCAACAGTTAGTGCATAGCAACCCTAGACAACAACTTCAGACATATGAATGTATCCAGTTGAAGCTGAAGCTGAGATTTCTTTTGGCAGAAGATAATTGCAAAAGTTATTAATTATTATTGTTGTTGTTTATGCAGCTCTAGACTCAAGAGCAATAGGCACTTTTAAAATACTACCAGCAGTTAGAAAAAAGCACAAAGGTATTACAATCATACCACAGTAATTTGCAGAAGGCAGAATGTACTAGTAAAAGCCCTCCCTTGGAGATTTTTCCATCTAGGACTCAGCATAAGCTATTGAATAGTCCATAATGCCAGAAAAGGAGAAAGATGGCTTTTTCATAAGTTCCCAGTGTAAGCTTGAGCATAGTTGCTCTGAAGCTAACAACGTCTACAAAGCATGTTTTAGGTGTTTAAAGGTGAGATTTGGAAAGAATTCCAATACAAGTATTTGATATGAATCTCTATGTGTTTTGCAGGGTGATTTTATTCAAAATGACAGTAGTTGGGATTTTTTGTATTAAGCAACAGGACCATGTGTACATAGGCCTGGATTTATAGATCATCTCTGAGTGTGAGTTTAGGTGTTTAATCACTCTGGTACCAGCCACAGTGGGAACCACTGATAAACTGGATGAATACTATTGAAATCTCACAGACTTCACAAACTAATAGTAAATAGAAGGACTGTGTGATTATATTGGAAGTATCTTTTAGAAGCAATGAGTCTGCAAATTATTTTTGAAGGAACTATGAAATTTCATAGCTGTTTTACATTGATGCCAAAATAAATGGTATAGCTGGGAAAGGTGCAAAGGAAAATGTGAACCAGGACACTGGAATTAACTATTCATCAAGGCATCTAATGTTGAACAATATAAAAATATTCTTATTTAAAGATTCTTATTTAAATTTTTATGCATTTCGATACACAGCAGCCATTAATTGCTTTCCTTGTACTTTCCGGTCTTGCATTATAGCATGGAAGTTTTGTATTTTTTTCCTTCCATTGTTTTCCTAAAAATCTGCAGCCTTCCAGAATGGGTAGAGATTTTTTTTTCAATGGAGATGTTTCATGCTTGTCATGCTCAACTAGGCTGGAAAAAGACTAGTCCAAGGTGTCATTAGCATCCCTCCTGCGAGGACAGCGCAAACTCTGTCTTTGAAGCAATAAGCAAGCAGAGCATGCTCCAGCTCCCACTCATGTCTGTGGAATGTTTTCTGTTGATTAGAGCTGGCTCAGCTGCTTATGCCAGGCTGCTTCTACAAGTAAACATCACTTTCCAAAATATCCAGCTTTTGTGCACCACTTTGAAATGTGTGAGAGGCTATTGTCCTTCGATAGGACTGGAATTTTGAAACCAGAGGGATTGCGATCCCAAAGGACATGGACACTGTTAAAAGTGTTGCCAGTGGAGACATCAAGCCTTGCCTCTTTGTTCAGGCCTGCCTGCATACACAGTCATTTTATTAATGGATTTCAGATACACATTGGATGTGGGAATTGCTCCTGTGTTTTGAAACAGCAATACTTTCTGTCACTAACTAAAAGATTGCAATGAGAATGCACTTGGAGCTTGCAGTGCTTAAACACTGCAGTCTGTGCTCCATATTGAGTGTAAACACTTCTGAAATCAAGGAGAATATCTGTATGAGTGTCATTATGGATCAACTAAAAGCCTTGATTTTGTGAACATGTTTAGTTTTGTTCCCAAGAGAAGAGTGCCTATTCTCTGCAGGAAGATAATTAATCATGTACCTATTTGCCATGTTAGAATTTTCACCAGTAAAAATTTAATTATTGTTTTATGTTTATCTTATTTTGTCTAAAACACTTTTGTAAAGTTTAAAGGAAACCAGTTGTGACATTTTTTGAAAAGACAGTATTCATCTCTTTATTCCCATTGTATTTTTATTCAAATACTTGACAGCATGAATTTTCTAATGAGTTTAGCAGACTAGAAACATTCAAAAAATGCCTGAAGGCGGTGGTTTATATGATCATAATTCAAACCACATGCCTTTTCCTTAATGGAATGAGATTAAAGAATTATTTTGTTTGCATTTGTCAGTTTATTGATACCAGCCACTTTAGTACATTTCATACAGTGACTTTCAGTCCCGGGAATCACTTTACTGCTAGGAGTAGTCTCTGATTACCTGGGACTCATCTAATTAATCATCATTAAGGGGTTGCGACATAGTTTTTAGGCCTGGGGGAATTCTTAGGGTGTTCTTTGATGGTGTCTTCCTATCTACTCCACATAGATCACTGACTCCATTTTCCAAGTTCATCTACAGGGAAAGTATGAAAATCCATCCTTGGATGCCCAGTTCACCCAATTCCATGGCAGATTTTGCCGTGGACCTTTCAGGTAGGTCCTGGGCTGTGTCAGCCAGCCTAGGTGTGCTGCACGCAGAGGAGCTGGGACCGATTCCCGCAGCGCAGCAGCACTACAGAGTTCTGTCTCTGAACGCCCTGTTTCTGTTTCCTCACTTTTCTGCAGTGGTTGCTTTCCTGTTTCTCATTTGGCTCCTTTCTTCTCAGTCATTATTTAGCACTCTTCTGCAGAGAAGCACATTTGCTATCTTTCAGGCCAGGTTTTTAGCTGTTCTTGGCCTTGCTGTGTTTGCATGAATTCCTCCCGCTAACACTGATAATCTCACTGCCTGTTAATCTTCCATTCCTGGCATTCAGCAAAACCTTGAACAATTACACATTGCCTTTTTCTGAAAGGATGGGCATGAACTTCTCGTTCTCTCACTAGCCCTTTCTGGTTTACTGAATGCTGGTTTTAGATTGCTTACTTTTCTTAAACGTGAGTTAAACTCATATCATTTTAGAAAGATGATATTATAATTACTCAGATTACTGGAATGAGAAATACAAACAGCTGTGTTTCTTCTCGCAGTTAACTGGTGTGCTCTGATCTGCTGGGGGACTGGAAGCAGGTTAGGCAAGTGTGTTTGCTGTGGCTTGCATACTCCTGGTACCTGTTTTTCTGCCAAGACACGCAAAAATGAAATATTTTTCAAAACCTTTGTGGTTTCCAGTAATCCTTTCCTGATAAGCATTCTGAGCTAGGGAGAAAGTTGGTTTGAGAAGGAGGAAGTGCAAATTTAAATTCCTTCTCTGTGTGATCCACATCTGGGCTGAAACCTTTCTCCTAAACCAAGCTGGCCTCGCTGTCACTGTCCACTGGTGCTCCAGTACAAAACCATGCAGGGAGATACTTTGCACCTCAGTATCTTCTAAACACATTTTGCAGGACTCTGAATTTTTGAGAAATGCAGATGTGTTTTTATACTTCACTGACTGCTGAGGAATAAAATTATATTATAAAATTTTCTTCTGCTATGCTTCACTCTGTCTTTTTCTTGGCCCACAGAAAGTGTATTCTACAAACCAGAAAATGAAAACCCATGTAATTCCGGCAAATTGTTAGACTATAGCAAGTTTTAATGTTTTATCTTTTCTCTCTTCACCTCTTATCACCCAGAGATAAACACACATTTGAACCACAGTACCTCTGCAGCACCAGCTGAACTGCAGCGTAACACAACTTCCTCTCATAATGCACCATACCACAACTTCCTCTTCTCATTTCCCAGCATCTGGGGGGAGTCAACCCTGCCTGCACTGCCCAAACCCCAACTCTCAGCTGTGAAGGAACCGGGGACAGGATAGGGATGGTGATTCTGTGGAAACTTGCATGGGAATTCATCCAATGTCTTGTGCAAAATGCAAAATACTGCATGAAATTTGGATGGAGGCGTGTGGGGCTGGAACAAATATCATACCATCTGGTTCACCTTGTCTGTGGTGGGGTGAGAGAGTGAAAAAGACTCTGAGAGCAGCCATGTGACACCTCTGGATGGACTAGACTGCTAGCTGCCTGGGCTCTCATACGGTCCCCTAAAAATAGCCTCTTACGGTTCCCATCATTGTTTGTCCAGCTATTTTAATTAGCCTGTGTTTTTGCTTTGCAATTTGTAAATGGGAAACATTTACACTAGACCAGTAACCCCACATTCTTCCAACCTTGTCTGAAATTAGATAGATTATAGCTATGTTTATAAATTACCTAATGCATTTGGCCTAGTATCTCTAAATGTCACTGGCTTCTACATAATGTTTTTAATGAGAACTAATTTTTAGATCACTCAGACTATTTACAGGTATTTCTTCCCTCATCTGATATGTCACAAGTGTGCTAATTTCTTAAACTTTAGTTGAAAGACTGATTTATTGCATGTCCTGGCACAGGCTGAACCTTTCCTGCAAATTGCAAAATGCTGTCAGTTTTTGCTGACACATCCTCATGAGAAGGGAAGGATTTCCAAGGAAAATCAATGCCCAGAAGGCAGACAGGTACTTAGCAAGTTTTTTGGCTATTTTAAGTAGTGCCAACCGTTTGAAAAATGGGCCCAGGCAGAAGAGTACTTTGCAGGTTTAATGTTTACTTGTAGAGTACCTCTGCTGTTTAACATTCTCCATAGTTAGTTTCTTTTCTGCCACATCTGTCTTCCACTCTTGGCAGAGTGTTTAATAGTGAAGCACTTATGCAAAAGCATTTTTCTGGGGTTGTTCATGTGTGATCACTCCATGTGAGGTGGCTGAGTTACTGGTAAAAGCATGACTGATCCTGACCGAAAAGTCAGTTTGGTTTGGGGGAAATAAGCAGGATGAGGTTCTGACTGACATCCGTGCCAAAAGTATCATTGAGGCTGTGTTTTTAGAGTCCTTCTAGTCTACATTCTGTTCCCAAAAGCCAAAAGAGACATGATGAGCCCCAGACCGGTGTCATGGTCGGGCACTTCACAGAGTTTTAGGATGAATGTTCCGGGCTGGAATCCAGACAAGTTGTTTCTGAGTCAGCTGAGTCTGGGTGCTATTGATGGCACAACAACAGAGAGAGGAGATCAGGAGATCATAAATTCTTTTAAAATTGCATTTAAGATCTTATTCACAGATAGACAAAAAGATGGTGGAACCAATGTCTGCCAGTGATCATAAATGCAGTCAAATCCAAAACGTAGTGAAGTTTGTTGGTTTCATAAGCAATCTGATTTCAGAGAAGAAACATAGCAATTTTTTTAATGAAATAATATCTTTTACTACTTTCTGAGGTCAGGATGAAAATAATTTTGACATTTTATTATATTAAACACCATATTATAAAATTATGAAATATGAAATTGGGGAAATATTTCTTTTTCTTGAACCCTTCTCAGATTTCTTCTGGAGCTTCCTTTTGCAAGACTTTTTACTTTGCTAGGCTTCATTCAAAGCTTCAATAAGAACAAATATGAAAAAAATGCAAGGGCTTAAAAAAATTCCTTGTCAGAATTCTAGGAGCCCCTGGAGTTGGGACCAATAAACTACATCCTCCAGCAAGGTTTGAAGGAGTAGACCTACCCTAAGGAGTAGACCTGGAGAGAGGCTGTGGATGAGTCCGGAATCTGTCTTGTTGCACAAGTTCTGCACAAGGGGTGGATAAGCAGCCCTTCCAGAAAGGTGCAGAAATGGCCCCAAGGGGAGAAGCCATAGGACTGCTAATGATTCTCAGGTACTGGGGACACTTATGTTCTCACCAAATTTTCTCAGCTGGGTTTGTCAAGACAGAATCTGGTTCAAACCAGGATGTGTAAGGGGCTGGACGCAGACAGAGAGGAGTATGACCTGTCATTTCCCCTGACACCAGGTGCAACACAGCCTGTGTTGGCTGACAGGAGGTGCTGAGCAGAAAATGCAGCCTTGATCTTGTTGCCCTTTGGGAGAGAAAATACCTGTGTCAGTACTTCCCTGCTTCACTGCTCTTGTTCGGCTGATATGACCCTGAGGCTGCTTTGTCCAGCCAATGTTCTACACTCACCTGCACTCCTTGTCCAGTGCCCAGAGATCAAGTTATTCCACTTACCATGACAGTAGCCAACAAATCATTCAATCTGTGGCTGCGAGGTAAGAACTGAACCTGCCTTGCTCTGCTGGACAAAAAGTGCTGTAAGCAAACAACTGAAAACTCAATATAGTCCTGTTGCTCTCCTGGGTTCCTAAATAGACCCCTTGCCTGTTAATGCCATGAGAATTATAAAACATTTAATTTCTACAACCAAAACAGTTTGATGCTTGTATTTCCTAGTCCAGGGTGATATTTTCATTTGTTTATAATCAGTTCCACTTTTTGGTTTCCATATACCAGGGATTTTTTGTATGTGATTGGTGCATTGACCCCTCGGGCTCTGCATACTGCTTCTCAGGGATTTGCAGCTAAGGTAACAAAGGAAAAAGCCTGTCTCTGTCAGTAGGGCAGAACTCCATTTATTTCCCTGGAGAAAGTGTTGGGATGGGATACAAATCAGAAAAGGCTGAAAGCTACTGTTCTTGCATAAAGCTCTCTTGTCAGAATTCTCGACATTGCCAGGCATACGAAGTTTCAAGTGCGAGCGTGAAAGATAGAGTTCATTATGCATACAGACATACATACATTTTCTATTGACATATTTGTGCGAATTGCACACTGTTTTCATACAAGTTTAGCATTTCAGTCCAAATTGCTGTCTACAAAAGTTCAGTGTGATCTGTTATTGCTCTACATTCACTGAAAGGAAGCAGCAGGAATTTTTGCTTTTTAAATTTCCTGGGAGCAGGATAACAACATCTAAGTGCCACTGGGTTGTGTTTGCTGTGTGTTATTCAGTAATTTTCCCCAGAAGTGGTTTTATTTTAATGACAGGCCATCTGATCCCAGATTCTCATGTGAACACTGAATTAGCAAATATATATATTTATTATCACTGTATTTGAATAAGCTTAATGCCTATCCCAAAATTTGAGTCCTTTCAAAGCTGGAGTCTGTGAACCACATTTATCCTGATGAACAGTGTTAACCCCAGCTGCTTTCATTTGAGAGACCTGTTTTGGATTTTCCAAGCAATCAGCCAACCTTCCTGCATTAGAAGTTACCATTTCCATAGGGATCTCTCTAGTTGTGATTCAGCCTCTCAGCAGTTCACAAGTTCAGGGCTTACAGAAAGCAGGGCTATACCTGCCTCTCTTCATAGACAGCAGAGATGGGTTTATTTTTAGCACAAGTATTCCAGAAATACATTCCTCCCCTCTTTAGAAATGTGCGGGAGAGACAGACACACATACAGACAGTTTTGCTTACATTAGTGGCAGTGGGTGCCTGAAAACTACTTTTTCCACTGTCTCTTGTAATCCCAAACATTTTTTTCAGTTGTGTACCAGTTGTCTCCAACGTCTCAGTCCATAGGTGCCATCACTCATGATGCACCAGACCTTTGTGCATAAGTGCTCTTACAGGTGCAGAGCATGGGGAGCTGTTGGAACCACGTAGTTCCAGGCCAGAACATAGCACTTAGAAGTGCCCTGATGTTTGGCAAGACCAGCACTCCGTTTGGGATGAGTTAGGAGAAACACTTGAGCACCAAAAGCCCATACCAGGACTTTAGGAGAGTCATCTTTGCAAAATCTTTCTGCTGGAATCTAATGTGAAAAATACCCCTCTCCCAGGTTGGGAATTCAAAGTTGATGGTTGCTTTGGAGAAGGCAGCTCATTGTCCCTCCAAGGAGGGGCAAGCCTGGGCTGCTCTTGGATCTCAGGGACAATTAGCTCATCACAAATGTCCTGGTGCTTGGAGATTCTCAGGCAGCTGATACTGCATGGGTTTTGCCTTGCTCATGCTGTAGCAATGTAATTAGCAGCTCTTTTTAAAGTGCAAGTAACCACTGGGTTCATGTGGAGTCCTGCTCTGCCATGGAAGCAGGAGCTGGGCTGCAGTCACAGGACATCCTGCTCTTCATTTTGCTGTGGGCTGTGATTCAAGTCCAACATGATGCTGAACCCCAGGAGAGTCCCATGACTCCAGTGAGGAGCTGTGTGCACACAGCATGGCACAGGGTGCCATCCATTGTTTACATCTGCAGGGCAAAACCTTTGCTTGCTGACTTCATGGCATATTTCCCCCATTATCCAACATCCTAATGCAGTGCACCAAACGAAACCAAATGCTGGCATGTGCCTTCCAGGAGGATGGCCGATCTTGTTTGCTTTGGAAGGACGGTGGAAGAGGTCCTTACTCCAAGAACACTGGCTACATTTGTCCAGCCTCGATGATGAAACGAGCTATTTACGAAAAAGCACCCATAGGACAGTAATGTGTTACTCATGTGCATATGTATGCAGTATTTTTAGTGATGACCCTAATAAACACTTTGCCTCCCACCTGTAGGTGCAAAACTGCAGTGCTCTGAGGTTGGATTCACTGGCAGCAGTGAGCCCATGGCACAGCATTGCTTTCTGTATTAGTTATCTCTGAAGAATTACCAATGGCCAAACTGAATGTAAAAATAGCTGATGACTGTTTGTTTCATCTGTCTGTTACTCGACACCGCGTGGTTATTCCAATACGTATGTTTGCCTCTTCCCCACCATGATCTCCGTTTGGTTTCCCCTTGCCTGATAACTATTTAAATACATTTTACTAACTTCGGATTCCTTGCTCATTTCACTTCACCTGGCTGGACAGGTCAGCGAGGGCTCAAGGGTTACCTCCTCCACTTTTATTGTTTTATTTATTTTTCAGTCATCTTTTTTATTAAAATAACCATGGTCAGAAGACGAGTCTGACACACATAAATAATGGGAACTGCTAATAGTAAGCAGGCTGCTCTAAAATGTGCTGGGGCTCTGACTTAAGGGAAGAAAGCACAGCCCTGCATTGTTCCTATCAGGAAACTGGAGCACAGAAGGTAAGGAGGAAGCATATGGGTGTTTTTAAAGCAGGGATATTGTGAAGAATGGTGGTTTCTAAGTGTGTGAATGTTTGTGCATTCAAGGATCAGTTGTGTGATTGATCAGATAGGAGAAATCAAACAACATTTAAATCTTTTCTTCGGTGATTGGAGGTAGAATGTCCTTTCATTTTGTCTAGCTTTTTTTTGCTCAGAGAAATGCAGGATTGTCTCTAAGTCTGTGTGTGGAAAGAGACATACACAGAGATTTGTTTGCAGTGATTACCGTTTATGACATATAATTATTTTGCAAAGGGGCATAATCTTTTTAAAAGAGTACTAAATTGATATGAAGCTCCATTTAATTGTTACGCATATTGTGCTGTAAGCAACTTTAAGGAAATATACATTGGTTTTACTTTCCAGATGATTACTGCTTACAGATAACTCTTAAAAACTTTAGTGATTTGTATAAGGTTTGGAAAGCATTTATGTTTCTTTTTTTGGAGCAAATAGGAATAGAATAATTTAAATATTTTATAAAAAGTAATTACCATGCTACAGAGCCTGAAAAAGTAAGATAGTTCAAATACCTATGCAGTGCTAAGAGGCCACTATAAATGACTGCGACTATGATTTGTATCAAATTTTAATTACTGGAAGATTTCTTAAATGGCATAAGCTTTTCTGACTCCAGTTGTTGCAGAACCTCTTCATCTGCTATCCCAAGGAATTGCATTTTAATACTCTAGCTGCAGAACTCAGCAGCAGAAAAAGAACAGAAATAATTAAAACAGAGCTTGAGAAGCCAAACTGCTTATACTTTTTTAATGGCTTGTGAAGAGGCAATCTGATTAAATCTGAGTAGAGAAAAGTTTTACAGCAGGAGACCAGAGCGACTGGTTCACACTGACTTTGTACAGTGCCAGCTAGAGGGTTCCTCTCGAGTCCTCTGCCATTTCTGGGACAGAGGCAGGGGAGGAGGAAAAGAGAGATGAGATAAGAAGAACAAATAAGCTTTCTGGACAGGATCAAAGTCTATGGCTGTCTTCCTTCACTTCTTCAAGGAACTGACTTTGTAAAAAGCAAATATCCTCAGTTTAAATGCTTGAAGGATGAGATCTGTGACAAATACTAAGAAGTAAAATATTCCCAGTACACTGGAGCCCCAGCTACATTTCTCCATCCTTCCAAAGGTATTTATATACGCATTCTCAGTTTAGTTACCAAAGCAGTTGTTAACTTGAAGGCCACAGCTGGGTGGAGGTTTGCAAGGGTAATTGCATCCCTGCACTGCAAACCAAAAGCACACCGAAATTTTGCTCTGTAGCCTCTTGCTCCAACCTGCTACTCTGAAATTCTTGTCTCACCTGTACTAGCATTACTAGAGCTGTGGAAAAGGTCCACAAAACTGTTCATTCCTCCAAGACCAGAAACAAAGCCAACTAACCCTATGAGCCACGTTGGCAGAAATTACCACTCATCTGTATCAGTCTTTCTTTAGTCCAGCTGAGTTTACACACAGGGAAAGTTGCTGGCAGAGGCAAATTCTGCAAGTGGTTTTTAGCTGCAGGCTTGCATGCAGCCGGGGTGCCAGGTCACACAGAGCTTTGGCTACTCCAAGTGAGAGAGTGAGTTCATTGCTTTTAGAGGTAACTGTGCATTGCTTGAGGTTGTGTCGCATTTGGGGATCAGCTGTCCGTGAGCCAGCTGACAGGTGTGTGGGGAAAGGACCATAGTGGGAGCTCCATGTGTTCACTCGGAGGGGAACTTTACCCTTGAGATAAGGTTGTTCCTCTTCAATCAAGCCTGCATATGCTTTTGGATGGATCAGTGATTACTTACACATGTCTAAAGTTGTGTGTATATATATATATATGTATATATATACATATATATAAAATATATGTATATTTTTGTGTGTGTGTTGAGCTTGGTGTATTGTGACTATCTTGTTGCTTGCCAGGTTTTTATGGCTTTCAAGTGTGTATGGCGGGAAGAGAGTGCCACCAAGACCCCATCCTTTAGCAGTCTCAGAGAAATTGAGGCAGCATTGAAGCTATAAGAGGACAACCCTCACCTAGAAGTAAGGTCTTCCTTGGGTTTCCCTGCCAAATGATCCTATTTGGTCAGGAATAGAAAGCAGATATTTAATTATAGTTCTAGGTTTCTTTAGCATCCATCACCGGCAAATAATGATATACAAGAAGGCAGTAACTAGTAATGATTAATCTAAATCATCTGGTAACAGTCAGACCAATCTTTTCATGAGCCAAGAAGGTCAAATAGGGATGCATCTTTATTTTCAGCCTCTCACATAGCCACATCCCATTAGTTTCAAGGATGCTTTCCCTGTTACCTACATACTGTGTTAAAGGCTGTTTTGGGGACTGTGATAAGGCTATGACAGTCGGGTACACGAAGGCCACCTAATTCATATTTTCCACTTGCGAAAGACAGATATGAAAATCCCTACAATTTTCAGAAGAGCCTCTAAGAGAGATGTATGTGGTTAACATTTGGCTACACCGTAGCATGCAAAGTCAGCAAACAGCAGTCTCTGGCAGTTTGCAGCTCCTGCAGATCCTCAGTCTCAGGTGTGCCTCTGTCTATCAACTTTACCAGGATCAGACATAAGTTGTCATACCTCAAGGCCAGTTTGGCTTGCCTGTCTGCTTCATTGTAGACCCATGTACAGTTTTGCACAGTTCTGATGGCTTTTATTCTATTGAGATGTATTTCATGTGTCCCTGTCTCCATCCTTTGCATATTTCAAAGCACAGGGCTCCATTGTGCGGAAATTGGAATAAGTGCCCCGGACTGCCCAGGATGCTGGTGCAGAAACATCGTACTAGAGGGAACTGACCCCTACAAGCTGTGTCAGGGTTTGTGCTGGGGCAGTGGGGCAGCACTCCTTATCATGATGTTGTTTGCTGAGACTCTCTATTTTGACTGATCTGCTTTGAAGTGGTGACATTAGGAATTGGTCTGTTTCTCCAAAACTGAGAAATTAGTCTTTGACCAGGCTTGTGAATTGAATGGAGCCATAGCCAAGTAGCTAGAATTGTCACTTCTGTGGTGTGTGGGAGAACTGAGGAGAAGGGATGGGAAAGGAGAAGTAGCTGGTGACAGCACTAGGCTGATGGTGATGCTATGGTTTCAGATTCCTCAGAGGGTCTGGGAAAGCACTGTGCTGACAGCATCATTGAAGTTGCTGAGGGACTGACTCTACTGGGGTCATCAGTCTATCTCTTGGGGAACAAGTATGGATTTTGCTTAAAACTCTTGGTGTTTCCTTTTCTGTCTTTTGCATATATCCTTTACAGAATAATCACAAGAAATGCCGTAGCATGTGCATTAACTGTGAAAGAATGAGGAATTGCCTTGGGGACACACCATTAAATCATAATAATTAATCAATCCCTGAATGGGAAGAGGGAGTCTGCATTTCCCAGGGCAAAACTGAAACAACTCCTGTGCACAAGGAAGAAAGAGGGAGCTGGAAGGAACTTCAATCTTGCTCAGGGTGAGATTTTTGTCCTGGTTTTTGCTCTCAACAGGAGGAAAGTAGTACAGCCTCCAGAGATACCTGGAGGCAAGGGTGAGTGAGCTCCCCCTGCCCTCTCAGAGTCCTCCCATAGGTGTGTAGCTGTCCCATGGCCATGTTCCAGAGAGCAGGCAGAAGGCAAGCCACTGCTTTTGTCCTTCAACTGGAATGGCACTGTTACAATCACAAATGGTTGAGGAGCAGTTTGTTATCAGAGGAGAGATGTTATGTGAAAGGATGGTTATGTGCTTGAGTCATACGCTCTGGCATGCATGCATTACCCTCCCTGCCACACTGCTTGCTCAGGAGCCGAGCTCTTTCGGCTGCATTTGAAAGCTATAGCAAGGTGTAAGTAAGAAATAGCTCTGTTCCTGCAACCTGAGCCAGAAAATTTTGAAAACCAGAGCCTCCACCTTCTCCTCCACCTCTGATACATACACCTTTTTGTCTTTGGTAACATAAGACAGGTATTCCAGTATTGCCTGTCCCTAAATCCTGTGGAATTCAGTGGGTGAGAAAACTGCTTGGAAGTTGGAACAGTTTTGAACCCAGCACATACAAGCATCTTGAATTCTTTTCTTAATAGAAAAGAGATTCAGCAAAGTCTTTGTCCAAACCTTGAAAATATCCAGAAGTTATAAAGAAAAAGAGCAGATGAGACTACCAGTAAAAGAATAATACTTGTTTTCTGCAAGCCTGTTGTTTCCTGAGACTGTATCCTGTGTGGTGGGTGTGGGTCAGACTCTCCTTGTCAAGAAACTTAAATGGTTTAACTGTAAACTTGACAGTGCTGATGGTATCAGTGCATTGGGGCTGATGAGCAGAGGTCAGTGTAAGTGAGGTATGGTTTCAGATTCCCCAGCCTGGAAAGAAAAGTGAGGCATGGCTCGTTGCTGGCTGCGGATTTCCTTGTGTAGGTCACAGAGGAGAATACACCTGCCTCCCTCTTGTGTCTAACATACTTGCTGGTATCATTACAATTTTCCCATGACAGGGGCTGGGACTGTCTAGCGTTCTCCTGATTACAAGGCATCCAATCATTGTATTAGTTTTCTTGCCAATGTATTTTTTTCCTTCCCCATTTCTCATAGAGAAATTCTAGCCATTGCAATGCTGTGATACTCCACAGCTTTCCCTCTGTTTTCCCTTTCTTCCATTCAGGAAGTGAAAACTCAGAAGCTTTCATCATCCAGGTCTTGCTTGAGACTGAATGGAAGGAGATGAATACCTGTCTCATCAGCTACAATCCTAGCAGTGCTCAGTGAGGGGCCTGTACCATTGTAAGTCAGTTGTCACCATCAACTAGTGAGGAAGGCTTGAGTTTTAACAATCTTAGCAAGATTTAGGTATCAAGCATCTGAGCTGAAGCAGAGATCTTTGCAGTCAGTCACCTCCAAATCTAGATGGATTTCACTCTACAATATAATGCCAAGCTACAGCACCATACTCAGTTGAAAGTGGGGGAGATTTTTGCAGAGAATAAAGTACCATGAGTTACAAAGGGCAGTGGGAAGGCATATTTTTGCCTTACCTGACAAAGGTTAATCTCTTCTTGTGTGATTCAGAAAACATTGATTTGGTTCCCTGCCCTGCCAAAAATGCCGTTTGATCTTGGGCAAATCAGTCAGCTGGAGCTAGGCCTTAGCTGCTGATCTGTAAATGAGACACAGATCCTGCTTGCAGTGGGAGAGTTTGCAAAGATAAATAGCCACAAGGTATTCATGTACCATATTGCTGTAAAAATATCTTGGTGTATAGTGGCTGACCTAGTTACAGACAGTGGCCTTTTCCAGGCAGATATTTAATGCCAAGAAATGCACTGTTTGGGTTCAGTTGCTTAAATGTCACTTGTCTGTGCTGACTTCAGGTCATGGGAGGAGCACCATCCCTTTTGCCTTGTGTTTCTCATGGACTCATGCTGTTTGTCAAGTGCTGCACCTGCCCTTGGCCTGTGTCAGCCATGTGCTCTGTGCCTCTGAGTTCCCCTGTCATGTCTGCATGTTATTGACTCTTCCAAGGCAGTGCACCAGGCGATGGGAAGGATGAACAGGAGTTGCAAGAAAGCCTCAGTCCAGATACAACCCTTTCTGAGAAACATCTCTTCTTCCAGACTTAACAGGCCTGTTGGCAGGATGGGGCATTTGGAGGACACTGGGAAAGGCAGTCCGGAGACAGGCTGGAAATAACTGTTGGGTCTTTGCCACTGAACCAGAAAGGGAAAGGTAGAGACGCTTGCAGTCTCTGTTCCTCTCATTTTTCTTCATGTGAGGTCTTCATCTTCCAGTGTTTGAAGCTTTGTGGTCTGAGCTGAAAAGGTAAGCATTTCAGCTGGGGCTGCAAGAGGTTCACCTCCTTTGAGGAAAGGACACAGCAAGATGCAGAACACACAGTCATTAGCTAGGTGCATTTCTTCCTTGTGTTCATACTTCCACCAGCCTACACTGACCTTCCTTGAACTGATGAGTCCCTGGTTCCAGCTCCCATGGGAACAGATGCAGTAGCTTCAGTAGAGCTCACTGGAACAAAAAGACTTCAGCTCTTTTCAGAAAAAAAAAAAAAGTGGTTTGATTAAACAAATAAAATCACAATCATATTCATTTTAATGACATTTCCCCTAGAAAGATAATTGGAAATTTATGGACTTTATAGTTTGAGATATTTACTTAGGGAAATTTCAAAACAAGATTACACTCTCTGTTGTAGTACCATCAGAGTATTGTTTGACATAGAAAATAAAATGAAAAGTTTCAGTTAATGTTGAACAGCATACATCCTCTTTGATGTAAGGACAGTAATAACATACTATTATAACTATTATAGTATATATACATGCTATTTCTCATAGCCTATTTTCACTAAAAATGGTGAAATAACCTAAAATTAAAAAAAGGGAGGTCCAATTCTAAATGAAATTTTGAAAATCCCAATTTAATTTCTCTTCAGAGTCTTTATTCCATGTGAAAATTCAAAAACTATTTAAATGAGAGCAACCTCTCCTAATACATGCACAAACATATTTCCAAAAGTTGATATTGTCCACAGGATGGCAATTCAGGTTGGCAGCCAGCTCTGCTGGTGCAGTCTGGAACTATACCACGCTTACCCCACCACTCTTAGGTCTATGTATTCTAGTGAATGTTGCAGACAAGAGCAAAATTACTTTATCCCAAATGCACTGCTATTTTCAGTGATGAGCAATCCAGGTTAGAAAATCAGAATTGTCCAGAGGGCACAATTTGGTGGCATAGCAATATAGTATTGGTTCCAAACCCCTTCCCTTTGCATGTTGGTCTGCATACATCATGGGGGTGAGGTTTGGCTCTTCGCAGATGTTGAATTTCACTTTACTATGGTTACAGTTGCATATGCAGCTTCTGGATAGTGCACCAGTGTTGGCTGAGGAAGTAGATGTATTCAGTCACCAATTCTGTCTCAGTTGTTCTACTGACGTCAGTAAAATGATTCTAGATTTATACCAGTGTAACTGAGAACAGAAATTGGCCCAAAGTCAAGAACAGTCTCTCCTCTTCTCTGGCCCAGAACAAGCTGTTCGAGACATAATTGCCAGGCCAAATCCTCAAGGAGAATGGACCCAGTTTCCTACACTGGTTTGGTTCAGACACATGGTCTCTTCACCTTGCTTTCCAGTGCAACGATCAAAGATCTGGTGCTGGAATAGTTGAGGTCACCTTGTTCTATGCTCGTCATCTCTGTCAGTGTTTGGGATTTTCACCCTAAGGTGGAGAGATCCACTTCTCCATCCTCCATCTGCTGTGGTGGGTATTTGTATTTGAGTAAAGTGGTTCCCCTTTCCCCAAGCAGGAGAATTCACTTCAGTTTCCCTTTATGACTACAAAGAATTGGTGAAAGTGATCTTGTTGGATGAGGGAAACAGAGGCTTATGCTAATAGATTTAATTTTATGGCCACTTCAGTCTAGAAATTGCCTTTTTTGACAGGTCGGGGAAATGTGGCTTGAGCACTACTGTCTCTCTTGGAGGCAGCTCCCCTCCTTGTTGAGGGTATTGTGATCCTCCCCCGGGTCCACAAGTCTAAGGGCTGCTCAGAGAAGGGATGTGCCTGGAGCAGCCCAGGCAGCAGGGCAGATCAGAAACAGCATTGTCTCCCACACAGCCCACTGTGAGCAGCCCACACAGCCCGGCAGCCCAGCCCAAGGGATGTTCAGGTACTCTACACCAGATGGCAGAGGTTGTTCATTATTTCTCCTGGACATCTTTCTGGCTCCTTGTCTCTGACAGGGACTCACAGGGTGACCTTTAACTCCCTGACACCTTTTTGTTTGTTTCCCTAAATGTACGACGAAGACATCAGTGCTGTGATCACTGACCGACAGCAGCACACTCCATAGTCATTCATGTGCTGATCACTGTTGCCATGCAGGATTTTCTGGCAATATCCAAGAGACCTCACTGAGCCAGCCCCACTAGGGTGAGAGAGGAGCTGCCGTCGGCTGGGAGCGCTGGCTCAACTTGATGACACAAATCTGAAGAGACCTGAGCTCTCATCTGTTTATGAACTCCTGTGTGTGCCATGAACAAATATGCACCTATGCAAAAAAGTCATCAATTCATTAGGGATTCTCCTATTTCCCATGGTAAGGAGCACTAACTATTCATTGTCATGATGAGCCCCTGGAAACCTAAAGAAGCAGCACGTGTGGAAGTAAAGCATGCTGCTGAATAAACCTCAGCCAGCAGTCACCACAGGGCTCTGCGTTTTGGGTTGGAGCTGTGGATGGATGCCATAGAGAGAGCACCACATGAAGAAACCAGCTCACAGAGATTTTAAAAAAAAATCTTTCCTTCTCTTCCCATTCTCATGGGCAATGCAGTGCTGCTGACTTCAGACTGCTATGCAGCGCCCAAGGGCGCTGCCAAAATGCCGCTGTGATGTCTCATGGCATAACCCTTCAGCCAAATACCAGCCCAAGGGGGTGGGGGAACCAACGGGCCCTTTATATATTGCAGCAGCAGTGATGTCATATGCTCCAGCCAAGTTTGCTGGTTTACCCAGCTCCTGTCTAGTGGAAAAAAAAAAGGCTGACATTCAGTCTGTGCCAGGCCAGAAGTAGTATCTGTAATTTAACCTCCTCATCACAGCTTGCTAGGCACTTGAGAGACACTGGAAAAAGCCTCCTATTTAAAAGAGAGAGGAGGCTGGTTTCTGGTTAAGCTGCTTGAAATCTGTGTTCATGCAAACTTTTTCAGTAGCTCGTATCAGATGATGCCTACCACTAACACCTCACGCATTTCTCAGCATTTCCAAGCAGTTTCACATGCCCAGCATTGCTTTCCTCTCTTTAAAATAGACTAAATTCAGACATCCTTAAATGTTTGAGCTAGCTGAATCCTGACCTAAACGCAGATACTGCACCTTTCTTGTTATCTGCCATATTTGTCCAAAAAGGTAAAGAAATGGGACTTCACCAGGTTATTAAACCAGTCAGGAACAGCTTCTTTGCCTAAGAAGTTGTTGTCATACTTACACAAGGAATAGCTACACCAGTACAGGGCTGCTGTTTCCATCCAGTCCCAGTAATGATCTTGAACTTGTGGTGCAGATACAGCTTTCCCAGCTTGAAACATTAGGCTTCACAAGCACTCGTATTATGTCCAGGCAAGACAAAGATCGTCACAAGGATTTCAGAGAGAGTGACAGTCACTATTCTGTCCTTAATCAGTGGCGCCGAGTTGTTTTTGTAACAGTGACTCCATCTAGGAAAATAATTGCTGAGATTACATCATGATCTCCGTGTTTATAGTTACTCTACTCACTTTTCAGCAAAAGTTCTCAGTTTACAAGGGACAATATATTTCTCCAGACCTCTGTCCATGAGATCTGGAAGCCAAGATTCCTCCTAGTTCAGGCACCAGCACCAGTAAGTACTGATAAACACTGTGCTACTGGAATTTAGTCAGCAGCCCTGTTAATGAGTGAGACAGAACTTAATCACCATCTCCCATGGCTGTGTTGGCTTTGCACAGTTAAGAAGTAGTAAAATTGTAATTTAACCTCTGAGCAAAGCGAGAACAGACTGCACATCTCTGGAGTGAGGATACCCTTTTATATCTGGCTGCAACCAGATGTAGCACTGGTTTTTGTTTGTTTGTTTGTTCTTTAGTTTTACTTTTATTTTACCCACACATCTTAGACAACAAAAAGCTGTGATTGCTACAGGCCTATCCCTAAACACACTGATAACTGCCATTCCTCAGACAATCACAGTGGGTGAGCCCTTGTTGCCACTTTTGCCAGTAGGTTTTGAATAGCATGAGCTGACTCAAAAGTTTCCTTAGAGAAGACTGTGCTATCTGCATTACCTCAGGGCCAGACAGTTCTCCTTGTAGGAAACTGATATATTCTTGCAAAGATTAAGCAAACTGGCCTGAACCTTGGTGGTTTCCACAGCAGAAGAATGGGAGCAATTCATGTTCACCTTGGCTGAACTTTCCTTTAGCAACTCCGGCCTCTGGTTCATGCATGGAAGCAAAAAGATGTTTTGTTTACTGCCCCTCACCATGCCAGCTGTCCACCTTTCCTTTCCTTTCCCACAGGGACAGTGAAAACCATGGACTTTCAAACCTCAGCTGAATTAGTTCCAAGTCAGCCAGACTAATGTCTGTACCTGTTGACAGTAGAAAGTCATATACAGGTGGAGTGGAGGCACATATTTTCCTCGGAGTCCCTCTGAAAGGGTAGCACAGCAGGGAAGAATTCTTCTTTTTAGCCTAGAGTCATCACCCAGCCTTTGCAAAGGGCAGAGTGCCAGGAAATCATTCCTCACTCAGCTGCCAGTCCCTGCTGGGGCTACCAGCGTGTGCTGGAGATTGTGACAGTTGTTTGCTAGGAACCTGACTGCCCTCCACAAGCTATCAAACCCACCAGGTATTTGGTTATTGTCACTCTGGGATGGATAGCTGTCTCTTTTTGTAAGAAATCCATGTAAATCAGCCCTAGAACGGTTGTAAAATGGGAATGAACAAGTGAACGAAACAATCCTCAGATCATGCAAACAAATATCTTTGTTTTCAAATTGCAGAGTTCACTTAGGATCAAAAAAATGCTGAAGGTCAGAAACATCCTGGGACACTACTTCTGTCGAATCTACATCACTGGACTATTTCTACCTCCTCACTAAAGATGATCAGAAAAGACGCCAAATACAAGTATGAGAGTGAGTTCTAAAAACAAGAAGCAAAATTTTAAGGCAGGTATGTACCTGTATTTCTTACTTATATAACAGTTAAGAATCAAAACCAGAAGCAGGATAGCCTTTGATTTGTTTTCTCTTTTTTCTTGCTGCATTATACACAAAGATGTATGTGTGTGACGGGACTGAAACTTATGTTTGAAAAATCTCTGTAGAAAGTAAGATGGAGAAGCTCTGTTAGGCTTATTTTATTTCTGGTGTAAATCTATTGTAGTTATGCACAAGTCATTGGAATTGCATGGCTGGAAGGACAGGATCTAAATTCACTATGATACTTGGAGCCTAAAAATAGGTTGGCTGAGATTCTTTTAAATAGAAAAGGAAGGTGAGGAGTGTTTTCATTTGAAGAAACAACTGAGCCAGACTAATTCAGCTGATTAAGCTTAGTTCCTCTTACTTTTCATACTCTGATCAACATGAGTCATCATAGAGAAAAACAGGTCCTTTCCAAGAGTCGCACTGGAATGCACCAAGGTGGAATCAGGTATGTGGACACCTGGAGAGGCGGAAATCTACATCTGAATTTCATTGCTCAGTTCTACAAGCTGAATCAGTGGATCCGAGCTTGGGATGGAGATATCTTCCACCTGTGTGGCAGCTGCTGTAGGTGTGAACTGTGGCGTTTCAGCTCATCACAAGTTTGTAATGCCATTGTGGGAGGAAATGGAGATACAGACCAGACTTTCATTACAGAGTTTTAGCCAGCTCTGGAGTATGCTTTAAAACTGAGTCTCCCTGCAGTTTAGTCAAAACTCTGCTCAAGTCCTCAAATATGAGAATAATCATCTGAAGAGTTTACAGAGAAACTGTAAAGAATTTTAGTGTAGAGATTTCAAGTACAGCCAAAGGGTCTATTTTGCTTTTACTTGTTCAATGCAAAGATTCCCCCATCCTCAGGCAGGAGATAGACAAAACCCTCAGTACTCGGGACCCCGACTGTGCATAATAATCACGGATTAATGGAAGTCTTATAATTGTGTTGAATGGGTTACCTTTAGCTCTCAGCAGTTCTGGAACTGAAACCAAATGTTCCCTGGGCTACTTTAGTGGGTCTGCTACAGTCCCCGAGGCACTCCTGCCTTCTGCTGGCTAAGCTAATGTTAGCAGCCTCTTCAGCTCCAGCAGACCAACACAACCTAACCATATCCTGCTATGGGTGGCTAAACTGTACCCCAGCACTATTTGTTTGGAACATGCACAGTAAATCCTTTTTACCTGTAGTGCCATTCTGTTTTCTCAAACAAGGGTTGTGTCATGACAAAGCTATGATGATAAAATTAAGATTTATGGACTTTTCTTTCATTTTGGACTTAATGTGCAATGATTACATCTTTTTTTAAGTAATTTTTGTTACTAATTCTTCCTGGCCAAAAATGGCTAACCTTCTATTCTAAATGAATGCACAGCACTCGGAAGTGTTTATGGCTGGAGGTATGGAAAGGGAAGTATTCATCAAAATTTGTCTCTTATGTCCTTGTTTAAGAGCCCAAGTAAAAAACATGAGGTGAAAACACTTTTTAACGGCTCTTTCGAGAAATTAAACTATCTATCATGAACCACTTGAATTGACCAAAATAACAGTGATTTTTCATGTTGTTCCTTGTGTTGCTAGAATCACAAAATTAGTCAGTGACTGATATATCTGGAAAATGCTTTCTGTCTAATAGTGTTAAGATAGAAAAATGATAATTTATCATTTTTGGCTTTGCAGAGAAGAAAGTTTCCTTCAGCTTTTCTGTAAGATGAGTCGATGTGCAGCAGCACCATCTGGAAGAATGGCTTTATGCCTGTGAATTGCAAACAGCTGGATCTGCCTCACAAAGCCACCTGCCTGTTCAACACCTGAAACTAATCCTTTGGATAATTCACCCATGACTGTCATGAAAAATGCAGGGAAATAAGAAACATACAGAAGGACATAGCGATTCCTCAAGTATTGGGAGTCTCCTGGATGACACAGACAGAGAGGTGAGCAGCCTCACAGATCGGGCTTTCAAAAGTTTATGTGTAGCAGAACTCGAAGACCCTTACAATGAACCAGAACTTTCCATTTCACCTGACTTCGCCCTCCAGTTGTCTGCTAAAATTCACTCAGGGACGTTAAACCATGACATCAAGAAAAGCAATGTCTGTGACAAGCTGACAGCAAGAAACAATGAACATACAATATGGGCTTCCACATTCCAGCAGTTACCAAAGTGTGCTCCGGAGGAGAAAAGGATTGCTAAAAACAACACCTTTGCCATGGGACGGAAATTGAATTTGCCAGTTCCTGGTCCAAGGAACAATAAGCATGTTTCAAAAGTGTCCTCGTTGATTAAGACATTTGATAAGACTGCAGACCAAGGGTCAGGAAGTTCTCTGATAGCAACTAAGCAGCCCATTAAGAATAGCTTACAAAAATATAAAAAAAATCTTGGCAATGATATTGCTTCCTGTGATGATGCAGACATTTTAAGCATCCACAAGGAACTTTCTGAATTTTCTGAGGCTAGTCAAGGTAGTCTCAGTGGCAAACATGAGCCACAGAGAAGACCTAATAAAGTAGACCTGAGTTATGGGGACTCTGATGGTTATTATCCTGTGCTGATTGAGATGTCAAAAGTAGCCAAGTCAAATTTTTCCCATTCTTCTAAAAAGGCTTTAAAAAACAGAAACTTGAAAGTTAATGAGCCAGCAAAAAAAGGTAATTTTCTTCACAGTGAGAATAGTGCTTTTGAATCATGGAATGTTCATCATAAAAAACTGACAGAAAAGGAGGAATTTGTTGACATAAAAATGAAAAAGGAAGGTCTTGCATGCCTGGGAGATTCACCATTTGTTAGAGGATCCCACACACATGAGCATAAATTGTCACCTTCCACGACCACTGTTGCTAAGAAGAAAGAGAAAGATTTTCAGAAGAAGCCAACTCCACCAGAAGCTGGTCTCCCTCTCCCAGTTGTACCTCAGGGTCCCCTCCCTTCAGAAACCAAATTTCCTGCTGCTTTCCCTCCCACACCTCCTCCTAGGAACCATGTACACGAGGGTCCCCCTCGGCCACCCCCTGCCCCAGCAGCACTTCCTCTCCCACCCCTCGCCCAACCTGGCCATCCCTCAACACCCCCTACCCCTGAAGCCCCTCCTGTGCCACCACTCCCAGTTCCAGCTCCACTTTCCCCCACTGCCTTGTCCCAAGTCTCTGTGTCACCCCAGTCTGTGTCCCATAGGATGGTTTCACCCTCACTCATGTTTGAGACACCCAGTCCACCTCCACCAAAACCCCAGACCACCTTAACTGAAGAGGAATCCCTCAACTCCCAACCAGCCAATACCTGTCCACCCTGGAGGAGACAGAGGGCTACAGAAAGGGCAGCAGGGAAGAGACAGGCTGCAAAGGAGAAGTTCACAGACAGCCACAAGGCCTCATTGTCTGAAAAGGTGACTGGTGCTGACTCCGGTATGGACGTGACTCCTCTGGCTAAACAGGCAAACTCCCCGGGATCGACCAGCCCCTCTTTCAACATCACGGATCTCCTAACGCCTGTCATACCACCAAAACAGGAGGTGGACACTGTTGAAAATGAGCTGATCCCACTGACACCTCCTCCCACAGAGAGCACAGCTTCAAGAGGCCATGAGGAGAGCACTTTAGATGATTACAGGTCATGGGATAGTTACAGGTTGACAGCATGGAGTCTGTTATTCAACTTAAAGGATGTGCGCAAACGTGTTAAAAGCATTTATACCCCTTCTCCCCTGTTAAGGGCCTTGGAGGAGAAAAATAAAACAAGGGAAAATATGCAGGAGATTACAAAAATTAATGCCTCACTCTCGACTTTGCATGACAAAAGTGAGAAAAATATTACAGAGAAAGATGACTTAAGTGATATAGCTTCCGTATTGTCTAGCGGTGTTCATGAAAAGAACAGAAAAGCTGATTCAACTGGACACTTTACAGACAGCTATCTGACTTTGAGTTCACCCCAGACAAAAGAAGACCTTGCATTTTACCAAACTGAAGATAGTGTGCAGCAAGACAATTCAAAACACCAAGATCTGGTTAAAAACACAAGGGATAATGAAAATCTCCCCTTGTTCAAACATGAATCAAATGAACCTGATTTCGGAAAACATCTGCAGTATCCAGCACAGAGACCATTCAGTAGACACAATGTAGATACAGCAGCTGGGCAGCCCATGCAAAATCACAGTGTGCAGGGTGAGGAACATGAAAGACAAGCTGCTATTCAGAATGAAAATTTTGCCTTCAAAACACTTCTAAACCAGCTCTCACCAGAAGAAGATGTACCTTACAGGGGCAGCCAAACCAGCATTGTGGTACCTGGCCATGAAGGAAGAGGCAAAAGAAGCACTAGTTCTTCAGAGCAATCCTTCGTCTCCACAGTGGAGCAGCCACTTCAGGAAGAGCCATTTCTGCCAGTGCCCCTGATGCAGCAGACATGTCTCCAAGAAAGCCAGAGGACTGACAGTGAAATGGGTTCAGGAAGTACGAAAAGACACAAGGAGAGAGGGAAAGAGGTCGGGGAAGATAAACTGCAATATTGTGCTTGTATCAGCCCTAGTACTGGTGCAGCAGAGAAGAGGGAGGGAAGTGTTACTGGGAGTGAAGAGAGGAGCTCAGTGAAAGAGAAACTAGGGAGAGAGAAAAGGGAAGAGGCCAACAGCACAAATTCTGCATCCGACAGTATAAGAGACATGTCCATCCCCAGGTCTGAGGAACCAAAAACACCATCATCTTCAAGCTCAACCAAACCCAGCCTGTTTATGATTAAAGATAACACATTCAGGTCACCTCAGGTAATAAGGACTGTCAAGCTGCCCCTACTCAGGTCATTTTCCCTGGATGATACAGTGAGCAGCAGTTATAAGGAAATGGAAAGTAAGTTTATGTCCCCAGCAGTTTACAAGCAGCACCGAAACATGTTGCACGCCCAGGAGGTTGGCTGGTGGGCATTGAGACACAGAGGGCAGCAGAACGTGAGAGATGGAGCAACTGACAGAGAAAAAGAAGCCAGTGAGCCTGGATCTACTTCAGTAACACTGGATCCCAGTCTTCTGGAAGACACAGAGAGCTTTTCATTTGGAAAACTGACAGAAGAAGATGAAAAGGCTTGTGCATTGTTAAATAAATTTGGGGAAATGAATGAGGAAAGTGTCTGCAGAAGTAAAAAGAAGCCTACAAAGGCAAGACACAGCTTAACACAGCCAATTATAGGTCTGGAAAATGACCAAGCACCAAACAACCCCAGCTATCCTGCAGAAAGGAAGACAAATTACTTTAAGAATCATCATTTATCTAACCGCAAAGGGGGCTCTTGTGCAAAAAAAATAATCACTAGGGAGACAATTTCCCCTGTGACTAGCTCCGTATTAGAGAACCACACATGTTCTTCTGTCTCCAATGACACTTTAGAGGACATCCTACATACAGAAGGTGCCCCAGTTTTGTTAGACAATCTTTCATGCTCTGCTGTTACAAGCCCCAGGTCAGGAAGCACGATGCACGCTCTTGCTGCCAGTTCATTGTCAAATAAACCAACTATTTCCAGCCTTAGAGAGACAGAGGATATTACAAACCCTGCCTTGTTGAACGTGGCACTAGAGAACCAAGCTTATATGGCTGCAGAAGAGATAGTTGATTCAGCACAGAGGAATCTACTTTCTGACATGGCAGGGGAAGCTGGAAGACTGGAGCCCAGGGGACTTGGTGGGAGATCAGCAGGCAAGCCACCCACTGTGCCACCAAAAACAGAAAAGGCTCTGCGTCGGGCTAAAAAGCTGGCAAACAGGAGAAAAAAAGTGCAAGAGCAGCAGAAAAACCATCAGACTGAGCATACAGATGCTGTAGTGAGAAAGCCTACTCATTCTGGAGAGACAATAGTATCTGCTTCACCCATAGGATATTCTCCCCTTTATCCTCCCCTTCACTCAGCTTTTACTCCCACAGAAACCAGTACTGGAAAACCTAGACTTGCATCAGCAGTGAGCCCTTCACCCTCTTCAACCCAGCGGAAACTCCTCCAAGACCCCGACTCTGGTCAATACTATATAGTTGATTTACCAGCCGAAGTTAATTTAAAGACATTTTATGACCCAGAAACTGGCAAATATGTTCAAGTCTCAGTCCCTTCCTTGGAACAGGACTTACACCAGTCCACCTCTTCAGACATTAAGAATTCTCCCTATGCCTCCTACCCTAGAGTTCTGCCTTTACCAGCCTCATCGGTGGCAGTGCTGAAATCACCTTCTCAACTCTCTGAACCTGCGTGGTCATTGCCTGCTGGACCAGAACCAGCTGAACTACCTGAAGATGGCCAGCAGGACTACAGATACACTGAATCTGTCGATACTCAGACCTATGCCGAACCAGCCTCCTACTCCTACCATCAAGATCCCAGAGAAACCCAAGTTCACTTAGGAAAGGATGTGAGCCCAACCCAAGATACTGGCATTGTCACCCTCACCAATTTAGATGATTTTGCTGCTGAAGGAGTATCTTGAAACCTGAAGTAATGAAACATGCCAGCCAGTGTTTTAAAGAACTGTTTGGACAGACACATGCCCACAAAAGCACATGCAGATTTGATGTTTGTACAACACTTTGTCTGAATCTCATTGTGGTTTGGGTGGGAAAGAAAATGAAAGCTGTTCATGCTGAAAGCTGCAAGGTAATGACCATTCTGAAGAAAAATGAAATTGAGTAAGCACCAAATTATCAGTGAGATGAAGGGGCAATACCAGCTAGACAAATACATGTGACAATATGAAGCCACTGCTTGCTGCTGCTGCTGCTTTGCCATTAAGGAGGCTGGGATAGCCGAAGCAGGTGTCCTATTGCCCAGATGTGTTGCATGATACATGACAGAAAATAAAACCTATGAGACCATCCTATCCATCCTATGAGACCTAGGACTGATGCTGCATCTACTGAACTTTCCTCACTCACTGCCTTTGAACTATACTGACAGGTAGAAAGCGTGTGGCTACAAATAAGCCGTATATGCAAGACTCATATTTTGCACACGTTGATTGCCCTGATGTCATTGACAAGAAGATTGTATACTGGATGCACAATATAGCATCCATGTCAAAAAAAAACCTTTTAAACAACCAGAATGCAGTTGCAGCTGCTCTAGACTTGTCATACACTTTTGCAGTGCCCACTAACATGCTGCTGAATTCTTTGTATTTCTTGATAATATCCAAATAGGTTCCCCCAGAGTCAGAGTTTATTTATAATGCAACTTAAAACTTCAGGTTATCTTGATACTTGGCCTGAAATATTTTGGTGAGGAGCAAGGTTGAATGAAATCTCACAACAGTATTTAATTGTTTGTTAGGACAAGAAGTTCTTTGCTATTGTAATTGAAATGTGTTTTGTTTTGTTTTCAGGCTCCCACTATAACATGGAACTAACTTTTAGAATCTGAAAAATGTACCTGATTTTGATCTTGTGAATTCTGTGGTTTAATACAAACAAACAAACAAACAAACAAAATATTCAAAATGTCCAAAGTATTAATTTCTAGAGAGTTCTTCTTTGAATTATCACTTTTCTTTGAAAGATCTGTATGAAAATATCACTCATCCTTGCATAAGTTCTTTTTAATCGTCATAGATAATGAGGGAACCCAGATGAAAAGATGGAAAAACTGAATGTAATGTGCCTGCCTATAAACATCTATATTTGGAGTATTGGCTTAGTTTTTTCTGTCTCATTTTCGTACTGTTTTCCCCAGTTACAACTGAAGTGCAGAAGCTCTTAGGAAGAATTATGCCCGTGACTTACAGCCTGATTCACATCTTAGGCAATTTTTATAGGATTTTTTTCAGTGAAGCAGCTCTTGACTTCCTGAAAAGAAAGGGATGAATCAGGCCTTTCGTTAATGAATACAGTGTGGAGACAGGAAACAGGCACTGCTCCACTGTCCCAGTGTTAATATTTATGACAGAGATTTTCTTCTCTAAATTTCCCAGGACTGAAGCCTCTGTTGGGACACAGACCCACTTTGTGGTTTTTGTCCTTCCTTAACCTGAATTCAGCTCTCAGTCTTCGTCCATCCCTGACAAGAGCCATGTGTTCACAACCTGTCCTGGTCCCACCAGACACTTCCCTTCATCAGTACCACTCACTAAAACATTTCTCTTAGACAAACACTGAGGGCATCACTTCATTGATTACAGTGGGGTTTGGATTTAGCCTTTAATGATTTTCTAAGGTTCATTTCACCTGTTATGCATTTTGTGATTTCTAGGTTTGGTTGAGCAGAGCTGTGGGGTGGAAATGAAGAAGCTTGTACTGGTATGGTTTGGGTTTTAAGCATATTCAGCCAAATGCTCATATTTGAATAAATATTTGTTGTTCAGTTTTCCACCCTGGAAAGTTTTGAACACTTGACTGAATAAAGCCCTGAACAACCTGGGCGGGCCTCAGAGCTGACCCTCCTTGAGCAGAAAGTTCACCCTGTAGCCTCCTGAGATCTTTTGCAGCCTGAATTATCCTGTGATCCTCTTCCGAAAACATTAAAATTTAAACTAACTTTGACTTGGAACTCAGAAAATGCAGTCTCCATGAGAAAGGACTCATTTTGAAAGAATTTTTTTTTTAAAAAAGTTGAAAACCAATAGTGTTTCAGGAACAAGAATTAATTTTCCAGTTGTTAAATTAAGGGAAGTGGCTCTTACTATAAATATTTTTTTAATCACAAGTATTTTGTAAACTGATGGTGCTATTCATGTTGTATTTCTCTATTGCTGTCACTCTATACAGCATAATGTCCATCCAGTATAGAGCAGAATCTCATCCACATGTTAAAATATAGATAAATACATCCATTAGAGTTTTCCATCGTGCACTTAGACAAAACCTATGAAATCTTAAAGCCTATCAGAGTGCACAAGCTTTTTGTTTTGTTTTTGTGTGGGTGATATTACAAATTTAAATGCCCTTAACAGCCACAAGTCAAGAAGTAGGCTCTCAGAGCACAGGATAAAAGCTTCCTCTCCAAGGGAAAGCTATGGATACGAAATATCTGTGTGCAGATTAAAAAATAAATGGTAATTTGATGACAAAAATATATGAGTGTATTAAAAAGCATCCCTTTTACTTCAACTGTCATTTGTTTGGTAGACATGCATGCTTCTGCACACTTTTATCAAGGGTCTTCTTAAACTCTTATTCTGGGGAATGGAATGCTCCATTATACTGCTTCCAGGTATGCGAGGAAAGCAGGGTGTATTTTTCACTCTGCTGTTGAGATGAACTGAAACACCGGCATCTAAAGAGGCGCCAGTCCTAACTTGGATACCAAATACATTTCAAGTAGGACTTCTTCATTTCCTTCAGCCCCTTCTGCCAGCTTCAGGGAGCTGCATTCACAGTGGACTGTGTCTCCGAACAGGTCCCAGAAGGGGTTTTGATCCAGAAAATCTGTAGCTAAATTGTTGTAGCAAGATGAGGGTCTTCTCCAAGGTAACAAGCGACAGGACCTGAGGAAATTACCTGAAATTGCTTCATGGAGGCTTAGATTAGACATTAGGAAAAATTTCTTCGCTGTAAGGGTGCTCAGTCATTGGAATAAGCTGCCCAGGGAAGCAGTGATATCACCATCCTTGCAAGTGTTCCAAAGGTATGGTGAACCCTTGGTGCTAAGGTAACTGTTGGACTCAATGATTTTTGAGGTCTTTTCAATCCTTAATGATTCTACGATTGTAGGAAATGATACAAACAGAACTGGGGAGTTTTGAGAATAGATAAGAAGGTGGTTCTTGTCTTGTATCCAGAGCTTTCCCTGGAGCACTTTGCTACAGGGAGTGAATGATATAAAAGTATTGCTCCAGGTCCCAGCCTCGTATTGAGTAGGAACCCATCAGCAAACCCATCTCTGGCCTAGACCACTCTGCTGGCCAACTTCTTGCGAGGCTGTGGGAGTGTGTGCGTAGAAACACACACATGCATCCACATAAACAACCGTATATATATATATATATATATATATATATGTATATATGTATATATATGTGTGTAAAATACCTACAAAACTGCCATTTGCATATCAGTATAGGACAGCACTAATGCCTATGATGGTGAACACAAAATGTTTGTGGGTTAAAAGGAAGACAAATGACAGCTTTTCAAATAACAAATATTTTTCTTTCCTTGCCTTATTCTGTCCATGTTTGCTGGGAGGATGTTTTCCATTGCTGCTGTGGGAAACAAGGCTGGAAGAGGTCAGTACTAGGCAAAATGAGAGCTGTAAATTGACCATTTTCTTTGGGGGAGGGGTGCTATGGGAAACGTGCAATAGTCATGAAAGCAGTTGTAGGAAGCACTTTTTTGTGACAGTAACATTAAGTTGTAGGTTAAAGAGGTGTTGAGGCCAAGCTAAATTCTGCCCTGCCAGCAGACAGTGGTTAGGACTAAAGAACATGGCAGGTTCCTGACATGCACGGGAGCACAGCAGGCTGAAGGGAACAGAAGCTGTTGTTATCACTGTTCCCTTCTCCTGCACATCACCTTTGTGCATGCTGCATTTCTCGGTGCCCTGAGGCTCCTTTACAGTGGTGATTCTTCCCTGGCAGGGGTGACTGAGGCCGAACCGGACTTATGTGGTCTTTGGTTCTAGGGCCAGAACTGCCTCCCTCTAAGTCTCCCTCTCCTTGTGGGGTGACTGCAATGCCAACAGTCCAGCTGTCACATGGCAGACTTGGACTGCCATCCCACAGCCATGGCTCTGTCCCAAGGGCTTGAATTTCCTTGTGGAAAATGCTGGATTTGTTTTACAGTGTTCAGTTTCATTGAAATGCCCTATGTGCATGGATTTTTGTCAACACCTCCTTGGGTGTTCAGTGCCTTCCTAAGTCATCTGTCCAACAAGATATATGTCATTGGCACGTTCCATCAATGCAACTGTATTTGCGAAGAAGTAATTATTCATTAATTAATAAACAAAATAAATGGGACTTATTTCATAATACTGGAATGACTTCTAGCAGCTTTTTCATTGTAATTATGTGTCATTGTAATTTTATCTCTAGTTATGCTGGCAGAAAAAGTTGACAACAAGGAAGTGTGTGTGTCTGTCTATGTGTGTGTGTACACAATTAAAAGATCTAGGAGATGACTGGATGCACGGCTTCATCCCCCTTCCTCCCTTTCCTAAAGAGAGGGAGCAGGAGGCTGGGCAGAAACACCTGTGGCCCGTGACTCCTCTGATCATTCCCACCCCTCCCTGCTGTGCGAGGGCAGTGGTCTGTTTGGCCAGAGGACCTGGGGGGGTATGGTGCCAGCACCCAGTCCATAAGCACTTGCCACCATCCCATGGACATTACGGCTTTTGTATTCCCTATGTCCCATCCACCTGGCGGAAGTTACCAGGTGTGTAACTTGTCTTTTTTCACATTTCTCCTCATTTTCTCTTATTGTATGTTGTGTTATGAAACATGGTGGAGACTCTTCTCAGAGCGATTTTGGCTCAGTCCTTGTCCAGACTGGGAATTTTATTTAGGTTTGCTCTGCTTTGATCCCTGAGTAGCCAAGCAGTCCTTGCTGACAGTGAAAGTGCTACTGTGATATGAATATAACAGACCATAAAGAGAATATTTGGCTGGTTATGTTTTTACCAGAAATACATTGACAGGTTTGCGTATCTGTATTTGGGAGATATACTCTGTTTCGTTTGATCCCCTCTCTTGCTGAAAAGCAGCATCAGAAGCTGGTGATATTGCGCATGATGGGTTACATGGGCTCTAGTGAATACATATAAATGTGTAATTTGGAGCAACCAGTGTGCATCAGTCATTTTTATTAAAGAAACTCTGCTTCAGAGCCTTATAGGAGATAAAGAACATGGAACACTTGAGTAAATTGAACTTCAATGTGTTTGGGGTTTTTTTGTGAAATCCTCATTATAGCTACAGAGGTCAATGATTAATTTATTTTGTCTTTAGGATGATTATTCTGGTCTTATGATGATCTCACATTTACCACTGTCCCCTGATACTAAATATAATATTGTAATTATGGGGTTTAAATGGACAGGGAATGGCTGAAAATGACCTGTGGTCTTCCCTTGCTTCTTTTTGATATTCTCAAAGTTTTCATGATGTTGATTTCTCACATTAGATAGTCAGGTCTTTGGTACTATATGGCCAATTAGAGACTTGCTTCTAATATGCTATTGAACATACTTAGAAAGCAACATTTCAGTAGTGCAGAAGAGAAATCATTTATGTCCCGATTGACTACAGCTCTGTGTTTTTATTAAAGCAGATTTAACTCAAGCCTTGGGGGAAGCAGCTTGCAGTGCAAAAAGATAAGCACTTTCCTGTGTCCAAGTCCACATTGAATAAATAAAGGCCTGGGGTGCTTTGAAAGAAGCAGAGAGGGAAGGCTCTGTGAGAGGCATGGACAATCTTCGAAATCCTTCTAGCAAAGGAAAGAAGTTGAACTCCAGCAAAAAGTAAAAAATGTTCAAAGCTGGAGATGTACTTTGAAAAGCCAGGGCTTGTCAAAGGCAAGCTGCCTGACAGTCTGACTCTTCCCTATGCTGACTTGGACTCCCTTGTCCTGGAGCTCCCCAGTGTGTTCACACTTCTGACCACTGGCATTCAGAGCCTCATCTTACCACAGCTGTCCCTTGCTTAAACCTGGCACGGGGAATGGCAGCATGCAGAGCACACAAAAATGGAATTATTGCTATGCCAGCGTTGTCAATGTTGTCACCAACATGAAGCATTTCAGGTGAGCTAAGGTGGCCTTCTTCAGGACCACCCTTACATTGACAGGGCAGAGATGACAGACTCTGAGATAAACATTGATCCTTCTTTCTATTCCTAGTGCTGATAAGCTGCAGGGGATGAGAACTGGATCTGGCCCAAGAGAGACTCTCTTTGATTGCCTTGAGATTCCTGAAAGTCTGTTGGTAGAATCAGTTTCTGCTGGTGAGCGCTGACTGCCTGGAACAGGTGCCTGAGACTGCATCCCTTCCCAAGGAATGTGGGTGAAAACATTCCAGCATTATTCCATGCCAAAACTGTCTGTGCTATTTGAAATTTCCAAAAGGAAAAGTTAGAAAAAGAATGAAAGGAGAATTTCCTACCACTTTATACTAAGAGAATGTTATTGTCGATACTGCACCCATACATGGATGTTTACCTATGTAGAGATGTATCTAGGTACGTCTACATGCCTATGTAAAATTATAGATATAGTATTCATGTTCTTCTGAAGTGTCCGGACATGGTCTTAACAGTGCCCTCAACTGTCCTTTCCATCTCCCACTTGTCAGTGCATGTCCTATTATTTGCAGCTCCCCCAGGGGAGCTCCATTTTCCCCTGGGTTCCCATGTTCCGCTACCCCAGGGAGATGAATGTTTGCTTCTTTCCACATCCTTGCCAGGACTAGGATTGTACCTGGGATGCCCCCACACCTCCGTCTCTCTGCTGGAGGCGGGGTGGTCACCCACACATTGTCCCCTCTTGCTAAAGGTGATGCAGGTGGTGAGTCCTGGGCAGAGCCCCAGGCTGGGCCAGGTAGAACTGTAAAGGGAGATGGAGATGCCCTTTTTCTTACTCTGCCCCCTTCCTGAACCCCCTGCATTATCAGCCTGAGACACAAACACTCCTCCTGGCAACAGGATCAGCCCCAACAGTTCAACCCAGCAGCAGAACTGGCCCTAGCACTGATCCTGCTCCCATAAACTCCTTTCCTTAGCAACCAGATGAGGCCTAATGTAAACCAAACAGGATCAAATACCAGCTGGAGTACTGGACCAAAAACCCACTTACACTGCCAAGTCACATGACTACACCTTAGCAGGAATTTTCCAATAAAACAGCTTCTTTGCTGAAAAAGACACTGCTCTGACAACACTGAAATTGCTGATAGAAAACCTGCACATTTGGAGTGTTAATTTTTTTCATCTGCTGTCTTCTAAGGTGGGAAATTTGCTCAAAAATTATTGAGACGTCCTCATTTTCTCACATGGATGTCTAAGTAAACAGCCCTGGACCTTTTCTTTTGGACTGAAACTACTTTTTAAAGAAATAATTCGTTTAAAAACACGTATTATGGATTTCAAGATAAAGAAAAGGGTTTCAAATATCACAAAGTGTTTTTTGGTTTATTTCTTTGTAGTTTGTTGAGCTGAATATTGTTTCGACTTTTTTTCCCAATGTTTGTGGGTTTCGCTTGGTTGGTTTGTTTGTTCTGCTGCTAGTGGTGGTGGTTTATGGGGGGTTTTTTGTCCATTTTGGAATGAGGAAGAGATGTTACCCTCACCAAAATGGCTATGTGGGGGGAGCAGTTTCTGATGCAGTCACAGACAAGTGCTCCCAGCACCGGCTGTCATGATGAGCCACAGTGGAGCTCCCTCTTGCGCTGGACTGTCCGTGGCTCCGCATGCAGCTGCCATGTGACCGGCCCCACGCTGACAATCTTCTATCAGCGCTGCAGGGGGGCTATTCCCGCTGCTGACTAACTGTGTTTTCCAGCGGTAGAGGAACCTGGCTGTAGATTTATACCCTTCTGGGCATCCGAGACATGTTTAATGGTGTGCAATATCTGCATCCCTGGGGTATGCGGAGAGGTTATCTGATCAGGCTCAGCAGGACACCAACCACGTGGTTTACACTTGTCAATTTTTACGCTTCTCATCTGAAAACCCCAAACAACAGCCTGGTCCTTGGAAAGCTTCCAGTGACATTCATGCTGTGCAAGTGGCACTAATGTATGAGCAATGGTACGTCCACACTGCACTTGATGCACTCCTTCAGCAGGTAAATACCCTTCACCCTGTAAATAAAGCTGATCTGGGGGTAAAACAAAGGTTTATACATGTGACTGCATCCAGGGCATTTACTGGAACAGCACTGTCAGCCACAGTGGCATACACCCACTCAGGCTGAGTAGGAGGAAGCCTGTCATGCTCAGAGGCCACAGATAAAACCACACGATCCCAGTACGTGTTTTTTATTGTGGCTAATCCTAAATCCGGCCTGAATCAGGCTAAACCCTTGCTCATTCCTAATTCCCCCAAATTAATGCTCACATTGCTGTGTACATGCTGTTAGCTAACAGAGCGCACAGCAGACATCATCCTCCATAACATGCTGGGCTGTTTAGAAGACTTTTTTGCTCCTTGCTGCTTATTGCCAGCTCTGCCAGCACAAGTATTTCCCAGTCTGCCTGTAGCAAGCAAAATGTTCCCTCCTGCTGATAGAAATGTGAGGAGCTGAGCTCAGGAAGAGAGAGGGTCCCTGGCAGAGGGCAGGGGGAAAAGATGAAGGAAGAACAATGTGCTTAAAAAAAAAGGTGTCATCATTTACAAAAATAGCATCTGGCCAATGCAATTCTCTCTTGTGGCAGATGCTAAGGTTTGCTTCCTTACAGGCCTTGTTAAATTGTGGGCCAGATATGTCCACCTTTACATGCAGGAGTTTTTTTGGTTGGGCACATATAAGTCCCAGAGACAGAGTATGAAATCAAGGGTAAATCACCTGCCCATGCAGTGGCAGCAGGAATAAGGTGTTTCCAGTACTTTGGCTCCTCCTTTTCTGGCTCATTAATGTAATTCTAAAATCTAATTAATAACAAAGACTCTCACTTGTTCACTCCTTTCCTGCTTTCACAGCGTCTGGCAAACTATGTATTGAAGAACAGAAGAGTCCCAGCGTGACTGAAGTAATTTTAGTATGTATGTGATTCATCAAGCTGGTGAAAAAGCATAGCTCTTAACTCAATGGGTTATTTTGTTAGAAGTTTTATTTCAACTGAACTGGGTAGGAATTTGAAAATTTTCAGTTTCCGGTAGACAAGAGGCTTCCCAGACTCAGCAGCTCTATAGACACTTGATATTTGTACAGAGCAGCAGACTTCCAACATTATAACAACAAAAAAAAAATAGAATCCGATCAACAAGCTACTTCAAAAGAGAATTTCAGCCAAGATCTAGTGATCCCTTTGTGGGGGACAAACAGTATCACTTGTACCTTCAGCGGTACTGGTACTCAACTCTGGTGACGATGTGATGCAGACAAGGCAGTGTGGCTTTGAGAAGCACACTGAGGCACTGAGGGGTCCCAGATGGCTTGTGAGCTGTCACTGAAGGGACAAGTCACCTCTCAAGCTATGGAGACTCATTCAGTTACTAAAAAAGGGGACCCCCTAGCAAGAAATATCTCTTTTCAGAATGTCTGCACTGTAAAAAACAGAGTAACATAGGACTCAGGTTGGCTTGTCACCGTGCAAAGGGATAGCTAGTAAAAAATCTACTGTGTAAGAAACTCTCCCCCTTCCTTTCCTTCCAACTTGGACCAGGTTGTGAGCTCCACTCCACAGCCTCATAGTGGAGCTAGGGATAAAACCATGTGCAGTGAGTCCTGGGCTTTGCTGACAGAGAAGGGACTCTGTGGGGTGCATGAGGCTGACTCACCTTAACACTGCACCTGAGCCCTGCAATGGGGAACGAACTCCACCAAATGAGAGAGGAAGCTGTGGTTTGAATGTGCTTGCTCACACGCACAGGATATCTGGCTGCTCGTTGTCTGTTATTTATCTGAACAAGCAGCAGCATCAGTCTGGATTACTCCTACATTCAGACCCACAGGAGAAGAATTCAAGTATTTGGCTTTCTGAGAGGGATTTTGAAATTTTCCTTCTGACCCTTGTCAGAGGGTGATTGTCAAATCCTCCCCAGAGAACCTCTGGCTCAGTCCCAGCTGGGTTTAGCTCTAAAGTAATGGTTCAGAGGAGAAATAGAATCAGCTCTTTTCTCCTGTACACCTTCCTTCCCTGCCAGCAGCCAACTTCTAGTGCACTGCTACAGAAATATTTCTAATAAAAAGTAACAACTCCCAGGGATGCTCCTATCCTTTGCTGTGCCAAGGCTGGTGATCACATCAGCATCTTGGTTCTCAAGCATCTGCCAAAATCTGATGGCTTCAGCCAGCACGACGGAGCGAGGGTGAGCCAGCTGTGATATAACAGGCAGAGTTTAGGTTCCTGGGGAGTCTTCTTTGCAGAGATGGGCTTCTTCATTTAATGGGCTTTGGATCTTATTTAACACATTGCCTCATGTACAGTGCGGGTGTAAAGAAGCCGTGTGCACATAATAAAAACTTGGCCTATTTGTACCTAGGGGAGTCCTAATAAATTTGCCACTATAGCAAGTGTTAGTCTCTAGGGCCAATACTGAATGCTGGAGTTTAATAAAAAGGAATTCTGAAACAGAAGAACTGAAAGGTAAACCAGTTCAGCTGACAAAGCAAACACAGTTTAATTAAAAATGAGAAGTTTTCTCTTGGCCTTGACCAGTCCCAAGGAGCAGTGTCTCGGTCTGGCTGTGTCTGTCCTGCCTTCAGATGGCTGCTGCTCTCAGGGTGCATTTTCTGAGCACACTGTCAGAGATCTCCCAGCCTGGACTGAAAACACTTCTCAGAGCATGTTCAGGCCATTGTTAGGGCAGAAGATGCGTAAGTAAGCCATTAAGGATGACACATTTCCAGGTGTCCACCTGTACATGGCACTGATGTCACAGTACTCTGGCTTGCGCTGGGACTTAGAAAGCAGGTCAGTAACAGCCACCCTGCCATTAGACCAGCCCAGAGAACTGGACATTTTCTCTGTATAAACAGTTGTCACAGTCTCAGGTGCTCCAGGACACTGTGACTTAGCTGAACTGAGATCAGAAGCAGCTTCAATAATTTCCAGGCCCATCTGAACAGAGTTCTAGAAGTAACTCAGCCTGCAGAAAATAGCTGCCTTTTGTTGCTCTGCATGTAAGAACTCTTCTTGGTAAAATGACACAGGTGCTGGTGTTTTTGCCTTTTCTGTTTCATATTATGGATGTTACATTAAAAAAACACTGTCTACAGAAAAAGCCATTGAAATTATACTAGAAGAGTTATGCAAGCCAATATTTTAAATCCCGGTGAGATTTAACTATTACTACTTTACCACAGGAAACATCTCACAACTCCAAAATCTGATATTCAGACTTCTGAAACAGCAGACCAGCACCTATTTGTGGCAGACAGCTTTGGGCAGACTCAAGGACACTGTGGTTGGATTATTAAAATTTTGTCAACACGTCACTTTCAACTAAGGCTGGATGTGCTACAGGCCAATGAAATCCACATTTTCACAAGCCACGTCTGTGTAAACACTTCTTTGGTTGTTATCAGGAAAAGATCTTATTTTGTGGTCTATATGGCCACCTAAAGTCAATATTTTACTACATAGCAAAGGAAGTTTTTAACTGAAAAGAATACAGCATTTTTTATTGTACTCCATTGCTCTTTTATTTATGGCATTGTGGTGGTGCAAACCCCCGCCCTCGGGCTGCACTGTGATCTCAGAGAAGGGTGTCAAACTCTTCAGTGGAGAGGTCTGAATTATGTACTCAGGGCTTGAGTATCAGCTCAGGGCATCTCACTTCCCCTGCTTCACACACGGCTTCCACCGCACTGCCAGCCAAGCACAACAGGATCTTTATCGAGCAGCAGCTCTTTTAGAGGAAGAATGTGCCACAGCAGCACACCACAAGCATTTCATCTCCATCCCCTGTTCCCTTGTGGTCCACCCGGCAGCAAATGACTTCCTCCCACACTGCGTTGGCTTCTTTCTGCTGCAGGGAAGCAGAAAGCTTGAGTGCACAGCAGAAGTGCAGGCTTCCCAGAGACACAGCTCTGCCAGCAGGCTTTTATCCCTGGCCATGACCTGGGATGGGGGACTCCTCTGGGAATTGGAGAGAAGGTCATCCCAAATTCACCAGGGGCAGCAATCTGTGGGGAATAGAGGGGAGGGCACCAACTGTGAGAGGGAAGAGTTTAATGTTAAACCAACATCTTTATCTGCATGCACATGGCCTTCAGCATTGTTGTAAATAATACTCCTAATAAAGAGCCAATTACACCAGCAATCTCATTACTATCCAGCATGCAGTGTAGGAAGGACTAGCCTAGAGCATAACTGAGCAAAAGTGAAAACACAGCTCCACATTTCCTGTTATAATGTACATAGGCATAAGGAGACTTAAATAGATGTCTAAGAGGTAACAAGCGTGGAGAGCTGAGAGAATGGTGCGCAGCCTTATAAAGAAGGCTCATGGTGTGGCACTTTGCAGCAACCCCCATTAACAAAACCCAGCCCAACGCGCTGTGGTCACCCCACACACATCCTAAGCACCGGCTCCTGGATGCCCTGCCACAGCCTCCCCAGTGCCAGGCTCAGCCCTGGAGCAGGAGGAACCACAGCATGGCCATGGCACAAATGGACACTCAGCACCAGGGCTGGAGGCAAGCTTTCCACAGAGTCACGACTGAGGATGCTGGAAAGGTGGGGGATGAGGGGGGACCTGTGATTTCTTGAGAAAGGAGCCCAGGATTGGAGACACTTTGCCAAACCTAAGCAAGCAACACTGGCACAGTGATCATTCAAGCTACACATGGCTCATGCTAATACAGAAATTCAGAGAAAACTACTGCATAGGACCCAGTGACAATGCAGTTAGCTGTCAAACAAAACATACTTGTCTGACATCCATACCTTAAACCCTGGGCTTCCATTTTTCCTTCACATAACTGCAAAAATACCATGCAGGCTAATTTTGGAATAGCTCTCATATAAATCATCCCCTTGGGCTTGGGCCTCTCAAGCTGGGGTTCAGCCTGAGTGACTTTTTATAGCTGAGTTATAAACTTTTAAATGCCAGACTTAATCAGAGCTACTGGAATGGCCATTAGAGTGGTTTAAGTGGCATAGCCCTGATATATGACAGCACAGAAAGTGGGCAGGTGGTTCATCTGCAGTGGGCAGTCCATCTGGAAGGGAGCAGGCTCTGGTGGCTCTAGAAACAAGCACGACTGAGACACAATCTCTGGAGTTTTGCTCTTGCCCTTGTGCTACTGCTGAGTGACTTCAAGCAAGCTCTCTTGGGATGCACTGCCCTGAGCAGACGGGTCCCAGATCAAAAGTTGAGAGGAAGAGGTGGCTCACCATGCCCTGGTTTCTCCAACATGCTGACAAGAACATAAATATATATTTCTGCCTCCCGTTGGCAAATTGCAAGAATTGTCAGAGAATTGGCCTAGGGTTTAACACGGCATTGTGTACACTCAAAACACACAAATCAGGTTCATTTTTGGCTGACTTAGAGCAATCACCCACAAAATCTTACTGAATAATTATGATCACGGACACATCAGACACTGAAGAGCTGAGGCTTAAGGGGGACTAATGCCGCTTTGGTCCTTACCCAGAGGCTTTGTAAGCTTTGAGTCCCCTAATTTTGCAAGTTCTGAGACACTCAGAAGGTTCCAGCTAAGCATGGGAGAGGCTCCCTCACTCTGCAGCATCGCTGTGGTCTAAGCAGAACTGGACAGTCATCAATGTGAAAGCAGGTGCTTGCGCAGAGAAATTGATCTGAATGAAAACAGTACAGGAGTTTTCAGAGTCTTCTTTCTAAATTTATTCAAGTATTAAACAAACAGAAACTACAGCATGCATCAGATACTTTCCTTTATTGTACAACAGAACTGTGGACTTGTTTGTATTTGCAGCATTTCCAGCAACATCAGGCAGACTTGTCGATGTTATCCAGTTTTGCACAGTCATTAGAGTGTTGCATCATGAATTATTAAATCAGTGCTTCGTGGTAATACATAATTTCTTATCAATTATTCATGCTAATGTGCGTGTAGTTTACTTAATTGTGTTATTGACGATCAAAAGTAATTTCCTGAAAATCCTCAAGGACAGAAAATTTAATCAGCGTAACTACTTTTCAGATGCAATGCTGTTAAGTATTCTTAATTTGCTCAACAATTCACTTATTTATGTACCTTTCTGGAGGAAATACGAGTTTAATCAAACAATTAGATTGAAGAGTTAGTGTACAGAAGGGCTGAAGTTCAACTGAATGCAAGGTAATTATGCTGAAACAAAGTTGGGCCTGCCTCTTTGGACTGGAATATTTTTTTTAGTCTTTTTTTGGAGGGAGAAAAAAGATTATGATTGGGAATATCACTAAGAAAACAGTGATTCTCTCTCCTCCAACCACTCCCCACAACAAAGCGCACAGTGATCTCTTTTATTTTGGTGGAAGAAAAGGGTTGGTTCTGTTGTTGAACTAAGCCATAACTTGCAGCCAGAGAAGCCACCTCCTCCCACAGTTCAGCAGAGCAGCTCCTGAAGCTGGAGCACAAAAGCAGATCACAGACTACTGTATATTCCCCTCCCTGCATTAGGACAGTTAAGGATCCCCAAAAAGAAACACACTATGTGGCACAAGTAAAGCAAAATTACTCCATTTGATGAATGTGGGCCCTGTCTGACTTTTCTTTGTTCTCTGACCAAAGGACAGACCCAGCAATGTCCTCTCTGCTGGCTTGTGCCCAGAAGACACAAACTCCACTCTGGGGGTGCCTGGTACCCTTGGCTCCTTGACTATGATGGTGCCTGGTGCTGCCAAGCCACCCCACGAACACCAGGGCTCCCACCCTTTGAGTGGGTGCTGACATCAAACCGTGCCTCATGGAAAGGAAGGTGTGCACCAGGGGGTATGAAAGGGTCCTGTGAGTCCCAGGGAAGTCCCAGGTTCTGTGAAATTCTGTGTGAGATCATGTACATGGAGGAGACAAATTTTTGCTGCCAACGTTATTCAGGACTGCCTTTCCAAACACATCCCCAAACTTGGATCCTGTGAACAGCCATACAAAGCCCTGTGTAAAAGCATGTGCTCAGCACGTTCCAGGAGGTCCACAGCACAATGTGCAGGATCAGAGGTGACAGGAATCCTTCCAGTAGCCTCCATATTACTTGATCAAAGTCTCAGAGAAGTGGTTTCAGCCTGTTCTCCAGGGACACCTGTGGACACGCCTAAGCAGACTGCAAATGGCATCTGAAAAATGCAAGTCCTTGTCACTAAGTTCAAATCCGCATGTGCAGTTCCTATGGAAAAAAATGTGAGGCACCCCAGATTAAAATGACTGCCCTTCACATCTTAGTCTGCTTTGCTTTGGGGAGGTTTGGGTGAGAGATAAGACTATAATTACTATGGCAATAATTTCTCCTTTGCACTGTTCCAAATCGATAATCATTAATATCTTTTCATATCTAGATTCATTACTACAAGCGTTCAGTAAATGGAATAATCTGAATTTGGATGGCATAAAGGAATATCCTTCCAAGCTTTATTTCCTCTTTATTAAAAACAAAACATGGAAAAACATATTTGCAGTTTAGCAATGAAGGATTATTTTTGTCTTCCAGTCTCTTTTTCCAAGACAGTGATGTCAAAATACCCCCAGCTTTGTGCAGATCTAGAGACAATTGCACTCTCCATTAAATACCAGCATTACTGTTTGAAGCTGTCAATGCCGCTCTGAAGTCATGTGTCTTTCATGTCTAACCCAAGGAATGGCAAAAGTAATACAGTAATGTTCACACAGAGGCTAGTGCAAGGACTTTAGTCACAAGTAAACTGATCTCAGCAACTTCCCAGTAACCTACTCCATGGAAAGTCTCACTTTCAGAGAAAAGAAGACGGAAGGAAAAAATTATGAAGAGTTTTGTTCTATTTTCTGCTTCTCTTACACCTGGATTGCCTGGGATAGGTTTGGCGAAGTCAAATACCTTCAGAAAACAGCAGGCCAAATTGAGATATACCTGGATATTCCTTCCCCTCTGTTGTGAGCAGTGGAGTAACTGGTGCCTGGGTGCAACTCTTGCCCCAGAACTCACATCTGGAAGTGATATGCTGCTTCCAGCCATCCATTTCACGAAGGATGGGAAGTCGAGATCTGCAGGAGCAAGCCAGGATCCTGGGCCTTTCCGTGTCCCTGGGATGTATGGGGGGGAATAAAAACAGTTTTACAAATGTTTCCAAACACAGATAGTGCTGATAAATCAGGGAAATGAACCTACAGCGACACAAGAAAAGCAAGGGTGCGTGAAAGGCAGCCAAAGAGGCCACTCAGCTATGCCAGGTCCCTGGTGGCCCCATAACGTCCCACTGGGCATGGCCACACTGCAGTTCACCCCATGGCAGAGTGCTGGCGGCAGGGCACTGCCCTGAGCCGAGGGGCCAGCACCCCTCCGGTCTCATACGCTCTTCTCCCCTTCCATGTGCTCCTTGGCTGGAGAGGGCTGCTTGTCCTGGCTGCCCTCAGGGCCGGGTTTGGCAGGAGGAGTGGGGCTGCTGCTGGCGGCGGGCAGGAGGTTGGCAGACTGGAGCACAGCCTCCGAGTGCTCCCGCGCCTTCATGCGCAGCGCGGCCACACTGGCGGTGCGGTTGCTTTGGCAGCCGTAGGTGGGCAGGAAGGAGAGGCCCATGGGGTCTGGAACGCAGCACGAGCACAGTGGGCTTCCTGGGGAGGAAGGAGAGAAGGCACTGTCACTGCTGGGGAAGGTCATGGAGACTGTCTGAGTGTTCCCTCCATGGTCAGTCTGAAGAGGACAGAGATGGGGTTGACCTTTAGTGGGTACATTGACCTTTAGTGAGTACACAGATGTTCTCTGGATCAGGGCTAGAAAACTCATATCCTGCTGATCCTTCTGTAAGGAGGATCTTACACTGTGAATCATCTAGAGTGACAGAATGCAAGCAGGAAGTAGAGACAGAAGTGAGCAGCAAAGTTCAGATCACGAATGAGACTTCCTCATAAGCAAGGCTCAGCTCATTCCCTCCTCTAATATCAAGCTGCTGTTCTGTGGCTGCCATCAGCCCCATGCTGTAGATGTCCCCTGCCCTCCACCTGCACACTGAGCTTGATCAGTGTGGGCAGCAGCATTTGGTGGGTGAGCATAGGGGTTCTGTCACTTATCTTTGCCTGAAAGATTACAGCAGAGAGAAAGGTGAAAATATTCCTGTTGTTATCATGACCTTCTCCTATCTCACTGTAAGATGAGATATTTTACCTTGGTCAGGCCCCTGCCAACTACTGGCACTGATAAATATTTTTTTATCTACCTGCAAGAGCCTGTTCTATCTTTACCCATTCAATATCTGTGCTGCTTAAGGATGACACCTCAAAAAGAATGGCCTCCAGAAGTGAGCTAAGACTACCTGAAGTTGCTACTGTGATACAGCTTATGAGTTCCTTCAGCAGAGATGGGCTACAGCATCTCTACCCCGTCATTTGAGACACACGGCTGTTCCAAGCAGGCAAGAAAACACTGGAGAGAGGATGAAGTGATTCCTCTCCCTTTAAGCCAAAAGCTTCCCTGCAACCCACTGACAGAGGCAGTCCTCACTCCACCACCTTCCTTCCTGACCTGGAATACGGCAGGCTCTTCCTCTGGCTTCTCTTTGATAATGCTGGGGCTTGGGCCAGTTCCCAAACAAGCACACCTGGAAATGTAGGCTGATCATGGGGTAGGACATGCAGTCCATTCAAAAAGCAACACTGGTGCCCAACTTAGATGCATCTATTGAATGATGGAGAATGTGTCAGAGGAATAGGACAGGGAAGCAGGGTGGATGGCTGAGCTATTTCTTGAATTTACTCTCTGATTAAAAACCCAGACACCATTAGTTACCATTTTTCCAGGGGTCTTAGAAGCCACACAAACTCCACATCCTCATGTACACCCCTGGCAAAAGCCTGTCTTTGCTGATATGCTATCTTTCAACAAGAAACAGCCCAGCCATACACATCCTGACACGATGCAGTATCTTCCCCTGATCTTTCCAAGCCAAGGACTTGCTTTAATTTCTGCAGTTAATATTTGAGTTAAATGGCTCATGACTAAGTGATGGAACTAATAACCTGCAGAGTTTTACACTTCTGTTCTTGGTAGCAACGGGTCAGCACCCATCTGCTAGGAATGAAGGCAGCCAGTGTTTGTTCTTAGGATGTTGGCAAGACTTCTCCACAGCAACTGTCAGAGATTTGTGGTTGTAAGTAACACTCAGGAAAAAGTACTCTTTGTATTTCAAAAAGCAGCATCTACAATGGACAAGTTATTAATATAAATGGAAAGAACCCTTTTCTCTAGTTATACTTCTCTGATAAAGCATATGATCAGCAGACCAACATTTCTGTGAATCCAGGCATTCAAGCACAAGCAAGTTTCAGCATTTGACTAAAATCCTCTACTTCTTTTGCTTTTAGTTATAGGAAGCTCAGTGTTGAATTCTGTGGCTGTTTTGAGCAGGTCAGAAGGAGGCTTTAAAATAAAATCCACTCAGTAACACAACTTACAGTTTTTGCCACCACCAGCCTTGGTTGTAAAGTAATTTTCTGCCCTGTTGAAGCACAGCCACTTCAGGGGTTCTGGCCAGCCACTGTTTTAACAGGAGGGAGGAGAGGCCCTTCAGAGTCCCTGCAGTTTGCAGCAGGTCTTTTTCACCAAGTCCCACCATCTTCAGGTTCTGCTCAGAGATGGGGGAGCCAGGAGGCCTGTGGGAGCATCGGCTGCCTTTGCACTGCTGCTTTATAACACAAATGGAATGAGGCTTTCAAACACGGCTGTTCAGCTCCCAGGCTGAGGGGAGGGCTGGCCTGTGGTGCCTAATGCAGGACTGGGCACAGACATTGCTTGGTGGGAGGTGGGGAGATGTGGAAAGGAGTCTTCCCCTTTTCAAAAAAGCAGGAATTGCCTTATCCCCTAAGAATAATTTTCATTCCACTGTTAGAAGGATAAAATATTTATTAGTATTCGGTACCAGCCGAAGCTCTTTCCTTAATAATTAGCCCTGATATTACCTAGTGGCTCTGCAACCTGAGGGTGCAGTTACCTGTGGTGGAAACTAAGCTATCTCTAGCAATAATTCACCCATAAACTATTCCTTTCATTTTCACTTGCAAACAGCTCACACATGAAAAAAGTAAAGTAAAAAGCATTATTTGCTCCAGGTTCCAGCTAGAATAGAGGAGAATAGGATTCCTGTTCCTTTTTAATGTATGTTGTAAAGAAGGTTGACTCTACCTTACAACCATCTGAATCTGCAGATAGGTCCAGTGAAATGTATCGGACCTTGCCAGCACAAAGCCAAGACCAACAATGGGACACTCAGGTGTCCAAGGTCTCCACCTGTCCATCAGCCAGCCCACAGTGTCCAGAAAAGTAACGCTGACCAAGAAAGAGGCATCCATATATAGCAGGCAGCAGTGGTTTTTAACATCTTATTGCAACAGCCATGAGTCCACAGTGGGGAAGGAAGGAATTGTTCCTACGTATTTCAAATCTTCAGAGGACTTCAGGCATCCAGCTCCCATCCAAATCAGTCAGGGTTAAGCCATTAGCCCCAGATCTTGATCCAGCTCCCACCAACATCTATGACAATCTGAGATTAGTTTAATGAGATTTTTGTCAAGTTGCTGCAATATGGACAGGGTACTGTTTGCTTTCTTTCAGGAACTTACTGCCTTCTGTACACAAAATTAAAATATACAATTAGATTTCCATTAACTTACAGCAAATTCTGCTGAATTGATCTGAACCTCCTTCTATTCCTATATGAGATCATACTTTAAATGCCCAGCCTGAACATAAATACTTAATGTAATAAATACAATCTGAAATATTTGATCCAGTTGGCAGTTTAATTGATCTACTACAGAGACTGACAGGAAAAATTAAATTAGTTTTGTCTTGTCTCTGCCAACATCACATTTAAATTGTAACAATATTTGATCTACAGTTTTGGTTGTGGACCTTTTTGTGCAGTTCCATGGTTCAGTTTCAGGTGGGAAAAGAGGGATAGAGAGTGGGGCATATATTGATACATAAATATCAATATAAATTTTTAAATACGTATTTTGTGTCTCAAGTCAAGAGCTTAAAGGGTTTAATAGGTAGTCTTTCCAAAAGGCAAACCTCACATTCCTTTCCTCTTTCATTATTTGTGCATATCAGCATTTGATTTGGACCACTGAATGGCAACCTGACATGCAGGTAAGGAGAGAAAAAATCCCATTTAAAATCCTCCTATATCAATGCACGCTGTTTAGTTTTCAGGGAGAATATCATGTTTGATTTAATTACTGCTATCTTCTCATAGTAGTCACATTGGTTTGCCTGAGCTCTAAATTCTCATAAATTCTGAATCCATTTCATAAGGATTGGAAGTTCAACAACAACCTCAAGTTCACAGTGTTGATTACCAGTGGGAGCTGATTCAAAGGGAGCTCCCTCTTGCACTTCACACACAACACCAACATTCTGTCTTTTAAAGCCTAAGTCAAAAGCAGGAAACACAAAAGTGACTTTATCTAAATCTTCTTGAGCTCTGAATCACGAAGTTTAGAACACGAAAGGCATGATCTTAATGCCTGAAATGGAGAAGGATCAGATGGTCCCTGTTTAATTTAGGGTAGCCTCAAGGCTGCTGAAGTTGTACTAGATGGTTTCTCCTTCTAGTGAGAAGCTGGTTAAGTGTGGAAGGCACCCTGTGCTGCCCAGAGGCTGGAAGAGCACTTCAGAGGTGACAGCAGAATTCAAATGTTATCATTTCACATCTCCTTGGCTTGTGACCCCTATATGCCCAGTGGAAACAACAAAGAGCTGATGATCTGGCTCAGTTGCTCTATCAGCAGCCTTTTTGTCTACATAACTTGACATTGAAACATTCATCTNAGGAAGGCTGGCAGCAAAGCCCAGAAAAAAGCTGGGAGAATAGAATCAGTCCTTTGAATACTGTCAGCTCAGCAACTTCATCAGCAGGAACCCCTGCCCAGCCAAGGTACACTAACCTAATCAAGATCTGTCCTGGAGGAACAGGACAGCACCCATTTCCTACCCATGGCTCTTAGGGCTCCAAGTACCTGTGTATTTCCTAGTATTTGTGAAAAAGACCAAAAATCTCTTCCTATGAGGGGCAGTGCTAGAGCTGGGGACCTGTGATATGGGAATCAAAATAATTTGCTCAAGGTGCGTGCATCTGCAGCAAACTAAAGAAATGTTTTAGATTCTCTGAAGTCAGAGTGACAGATAAACTAGGAAAAATGCCAAACAAACCCACTTAATAAATATGCTACATGAGAAAAGTCAGTAAGTCCATGATCAAGAATGACACTGAAAATTAAGGACCCCAAGAGTTTTATTCCCATTCCCCAGTCTTACAGTAAACAGTGGTGCCTTAATTCAGTAAACACCAGTTCAAGTGTGAGTTAGGTCCTTGAACACTTCTTTCATAGTGTTGGCAATGGGAATTGTGCAATGGAACTGGGCAAATTCCCTTCATCTTTCCATAACAGAAATTGAACTGTAATGGATGGGCAGGTCTAGTTATAAGTTTTTTTCTTGGATACTGCAATTAAGCCTTCCTAATATGAACAGCAACCACAGCAGCAACAAACCATACAAGAGCCTAATCAATGGTGCCCTGCAATACCCATTTGGATGTGCATAATGCAACCCTGCTTCTCTATCAGTGGTGTGGAGGTGCCGTGAAAACCGACTGAGCTATAACTTGCACAGAGCAGAGCTGTGGGTGAATTATGAAAGTAATTCCCTGGCAAGTGTAATTATTTCTCTCCTCATGCACTTCACTCATCATGGGGTCTGGGGAAATTTCAGCGGAACGTAACAGACACACTCTTGGCCTCAGACACCAGAATGGTAGAACACATCCGCTGAAAAACAGAGATTCTTGTTTACACCCATTAATAACTTCTTCTGCATTAATGAATTGCATTCATGCTGTCATCCATTAAGGAGGTACTTTGAGGTCTCTCTCTGCACAGAACACTAGCTTCTCTTGATGACTCTATAGTTATACAGCCCATAAATAAAACAAGTATTTTCCCTTCATCTTTGAGGTCTGCAATTAAATCTACTAAATGGACTGCAGATGCCTGGCTTACAGTAAGTGTTTCATCTTGGAAGATCATGGAAGTGTCGAAGTCACCACAATGAAGTAGCATAGTTGTCAAATCAGGACAATTTCAGAGAGTAATGAACAGCAGAAATTTCATCTCTGTGAGTCAACCTTCTTCCTGAGTATGGCCAGTGGTGAAGTACTAAACCCCTGAAGTAGGAAGCACTGTATACCCCAGAAATTATGAACCTGTGCTGATTTTTCAAATGAGGAATTGCATTTCCTGACAGAATAGTGCATAGGGAGATGATACAGTAGGTAACAGATGCTTGCTACTAAGTACAGCCTCCATGTGCTAAACTTCAGAGAGGCAGGAGACAGGAAAAGGTCTGTTGTATTACTGAATAGAGAACATTTGATAGAAAGAGAGAAAAAATGTCCAGAGATAATATACTCTTCTCTGGAAAAGTCTATATTCTGCATAGCAGTTTTGTTTGCATTGTATAACCAGCCCGTTTTCTTTACAGAACATCCTGTGGTGCCAATATCCTCACTTTGATGGGAAAAAAAAAATCTGTTTCAGAAACAGCAGAGTTCATGGGGCATAGTGCTTAGGGAAAACAGCTTTCTTCTCATTCATCAGAGCAGACCTGGTCTCATGCTCCAACAATATCCCCATATCCTAGAAGTGGGACATGTGGGGTCCAGAGCCACAAGAGGCAAGCCTACAGTGCACTTCACAGTCTTTCCAAAAGCAAAGTTCCAGGCTTAGTCCCTGCCCCAGACTAGGCTGTTTTGAGATTTCCTGTCTCTTCTAGACCAACTACACCCTCAACTATTATATCCTTATACTACAAATTAGATGCAAGAACTTTGTGCCCTAAGCACTTTATGTAGCTTTGGAAACCTGGGTCTGGAGCCAAGCAAAGTCAGAGAAAAAGAGAAAGAGAAGTATTAGTTGTTTTACTAAAGACAGAGAACTCTCAGATGACAGAATGAAAATGGTCCCTGAGAGCATAAAATAATTATTAATTAGTTACATCACCATCATCACTTGTTATTCACGGTATTGATTTTAGTTGTCTCCTTCTAAAGCAGTCAAATATTACTCACTGACACCAGCAAAGTATTGGCTCACAAATTCAACAAAACACATCTTGTCTCCTCAAAAGAATATGAAAACAACCTGCACTTCCTAGTAGAACCTGATGTACTGAGAGTGCTCATTTGTTTGCAGGCAGCTCTTATGGCTGTACTAAAGAATGTGATTCCCTTTACTGCCCAGGATTATTCTCCCAGTGGTGAGAATATGTATCTATTTACAAGATCCACATAGAGGAGCTGCATTTAGTTTGACACTTGCACAGAAGAAAGCAGGGTCATGCATCCTTTCATAACGAAATAGTGCTTTGATTCTGGAGCAACTGTTTTGTTTTCAAAAGCACAGAGAATTCCTGGTAGTTTCAAAGCATGGCTGGCACAAGACAGATACTGGGAAGATCTCTCAATCATTCCACTCTTCAATATAATCTGCAAAATTATGGAAAACCTTTCTACTTGCTGGATTTTTCCCTTATCCAAGCAATCCAAAAAACAAGCAGCTCATGACTTTATGCCCTGTGCTGAGTTTTACGGGATTTGTGTGACATAAAGTCCTATGCCACCAGATTCACTGTGGCAGAGTTCTGGCATCATTTCTGCAGCAAAATGCAACTAGATTTTCAGGGGAGCAGCTTAGGTCCCTTAATTAAGACATAAAATGACATGTACAATTGCCCACGTGCACACAGCTCCTGTCTCAAAATAAAATGAGAAGGAAGAGTCAAATAAACTGAACTGAGCTTATGACAAAGACAGTCATATTAAGGTTTTGTGAACACTGTATCTCTCCCTGTCCTTTCTTTCCTTCCCACAACCATTATCTTTTCCTCCAGACTGGCACATGAGCTTGGTTGTGCTCCCAAATACACTGGTTTAAATGAACAATCATTCGCCTGGAGTTTCCATACCAAAGAAAAATAAACTCTGCATTAGGCCTGTGATACCTTTGGTCCACTCAGAAGCGCTCGAGATTGTCCTGGTCACCAGTTAATAGGACCAAGGCTCAGTGACTGCTGTGCACAGCCCTACCCCAGCACAAGTGAATTACTCTTGGGGAAATGGGGAAAGAGGAATTTGTGGAGACGAGCCAAGGAAGGACGAGACAATACTCCACATATCAATATCACAAGAAAGATGTTACAATTATTCTCTGCTTGTATATATCAAATTTGGTCCCTCATATAACAATAAATTCTTTCCCCTTAACCCCAAAGCCAAAATTTGACATTACTAAGCCCTGCCAGCAGAGCTAGCAGCAGAAGAAAAAGAGCTCCCCTCAAAGCAGCAGCTCAGACTACCAGTTCCTTGCAAGGATAACAATACCCTGACAGGCACAGGCAGCTCCACAAAGCTCCTGGTAGGTGGATACGCAGATGTGCAAATCTGTAACTGGATTTCATAAAATCAAAATATACTACTTTATCCCAGTCCCCTTGCATGTATCTGGAGATTTCTAGTGCCAGGCAGGAAACGTAAAACGGACATTTCAGGAACGAACTGCATGTATAACTGACAACATTCACCAAGACAATATGCAGGCATCTGATAACTGACTATTCCTATAAAATTCCATAAATAAAAAACTCTCTATTTACATTTGGGACCATTTTTTCAGGGACTGTCCCTTAGTCTAGGCAACTGACTATTTAATATCTACAAAAGATTCAGGAATAGAACTTTTTCTGCCCCTAGTCTGTAAAACTTCAATCAAGCAAAAAAGAGCAAATTATTAGTTTCTTAATTTAGTGGCTAAGATGTAAAATTAAAGAAAAGAGTATCAGGAAGTCTTCCAAATAAATACAACTGAAAACAAGCAATCAAAAACAATGACAAAAAACCCCATCTCCAAACAAACAAAAAAACCAACCAACTAAAAATACCAACCCCTTACAACAATTTTTAAATATTTTTTATTTCATTTTGCTTGGCTTTGTTAATTTGGGTAATTTTTTCTTAAAATTTAGCTACATTTAAACATGAAACAAGTGAGAACAACATATTGATGCATTTAATTTTGAAAATGCTTGAATGCAAATTTTAAGGAAAAAAAACCCCTTTACTTCCACCTAAATTATTCACTGAACACAACCCTATTTCCACACTTTTCAACCTGTCTGGGACTACATTTATCAATGACCAATTTTTTTTGCCTGAAGAATTTCAGCTGTATCTACTCCAGAGAGGCTGTTCCTGCCTGTGGAAGAAGTCAAAATTCTCAGCCCCAAGACTTCACAGAGTGGAGATCAAGAGGACTCTGGCACTCCAAACAGCTGCTGCCCACTTACAGGTGACAATAGGACTTTAAGTCTTAGAGTTTGGGACACCTGTGTGTCCTTTCTGGATTCAGAATTCCAGGTCCCACACCTATCAAAAGAGCAGTAATTGTGTGGTATGTCTGGCTTCAGCTTTTTTTGAAGGACAGGAGAGAAGGGGGTGTAGGGGGCAGGGACACTGGACTTAATGCACAGCTCAGGAGTTCCAAACATTTCCTTCAGAAATATACTTTGGCAGTGCTGATTTAACTGGGAATACAAGGAGCGTGAGGTATGCCAGAGAATACAACAAGATGTATTAAATTTTTCTTCATAGTGGTGGGTCTTTAAGTGAGAAACCTTCCTCACAAGTTACTGCAGCACACTGGGACACAGAGTAAATGTATGTGCCGCTTTGTGCTTGGCACTGCTATGAGGCTTTGCATCCTATAAATCTATAAATTGAATTCATCCTGCTTACACCCTTAGTCTTATAAATTGTTAGACTAAGAACAGCTAATGGATCAGTAGGTGATTTATTTTTAAAAGAAGCATACTGCTGCTTTTTGGAAACTGAAAGTATATAGACACGGGATGTACCCTTCCTGAAGCCTGGGTCTCAGGTAATGAGGAATTACTCTGTATCCTCCCCTGTCCCCAGGAACATGCTTTATTCAAGTTCTCAAAGGGGACCTACTGTCCAAGAAGAGAAAGGTTTGAATTGTATAAATGCACTGCAAAGGAAACCACATGCAAAGAGCGGATGAGGCATCAGTAATGGTGCCAGGTACTACATAATGCAAAAGGATGTATATAACTAATTTATTAGAATAAATTTAACTCTTAAAAAAAAGCATATGCAACAAAAATTCTAAAGGAGCAAATCCTACCTGTCTTACTCCTTGGGAGAAACCCTGACCTCATGAAAAGTAACTGTCTGAGTAAAATGAAGGAGTTTTGCCACAAATGATGCTACGAGACACAATGGGAGACTCACTTCGGTATGTGCAGCATTGGTCAGTGCAAATACTGCCGATCTAAACAGAAAGAAGGATCCACCATTTCCCAAAGGTTTCCCCACAGTGGGCAGTGGGACCATGCCACTTAGCTTGAAAGGGATGCTCTTTGAGCTTGTCCCTGACATTAAGTAAAGTAATTTACCTTTTAGAGAGGCGACATGGGATAAAGCTTGTGCATAGGTGGCTGTATTGAGAAGAGTCCCCGGCAGGCAGGAAGGGAAGAAAGGTCCTGTAGGACCCACTGCTCGACCCAGGCTGATGGAGAAAAGAAAACAACTTCTTTACAAAACCAGAACCAGCTAATTCCCTTCATGCATGCACACAAACACGTTGGTGTCTCAGTGTCCAACTAGATGTGAGCAAGGCTGGACAAAATCGGCCTCTCGCAGCCACCAGCTTCTCAGCATCTCCACAGGGAACAGTGAGATGCACAAGAAACACCTCATTTTCTAAAGAAGATACCGGTAGGTCAAGGCATAGCAGCAAATCCATATGCACGTACACACATATGAGGCACTCTTGCCCCACAGACAGGCAGCTGATATCATGTATTACTTTTACCTCTGCTGGATCTCCAGACCCTCTTTTTTATTCCTGGTTTGATCTGCTGGAGAAGGGGAACTCAAATTCCTCGCAGGAGGTGCCACCTCAGCCATGGTTTCCTTAGAGCCCTCTTGGTCGGAAGCACCCCTCTCTGTTTTTCTCCATTTAGCTCTTCGATTTTGGAACCACACCTGGAGCAGGAGAGCAATCCTGGGTGAAAACCGTGTTTAGCCAAATGTGAAGCAAGGAGGTTGTTAATTATTAGTCTAGCGATATCTGTCATTTAGAAGCTTGGCTAAATCTTCCTCTTATTTTGTATCCCTGTTGCTATTCTAGTTGATTCTTAGGATTACATTTATATCTGTAATTTTTCTGGGTCTGGAAAAGAAGCCAGAATTGTCTAAAGACATTCAAAAGGCATGTTACAACAAAAATTTAAAAAGCAATAGTTTTGATACTACTGTGCCAGTTAGCAAAGCATTTAATCACATGCAAGCCTTTACAGACACATTTAATTCTCACTGATTTGTATGCTTTAACACATCTAAAAGCCTTTTTATAGGGATGGTGTTAAATACCTATCCAAGCACTCTGACGAAAACATATATAAGTCTTTAAATCGGCTGCCTCTAGAATCAGAGAGGTCAGAAATGGAAAGGTGTATATCTGGCCGTCTTATCCAGCCTATTTTCTGGAGAGGGGTGATACTGACTGTTCTTCCTCTCATGTCCAGTCTGAGTCCAGAGGACTCAAAAGTTGATAAGATACTAATTTTGGAAGATCATTCTGCAGCTTAATAATGTGGTCATTCAACTGCCCCCAGCTCAGACCGCACTATGACCTCAGAATATGACCTCAGTTTCCAAACCTTATTTTTTCCCCATATACGAAACAAATATTCATATTCTTGATTTTATCACCTGACTATTAGTTTAAAAACTTTTTTTCATTAATCTTGGAGCTGACACATTGAAAGCACCATGTTTGAGGTAGAAAATGCCAAGCCTCTCTTGAGGTCAGAAAATTCACATTTTAGTACAACGAATTCAAGTATAGGCGAGATCGTTATTATTATTCTTCTCCTTCTCCAATTCCATTTTAGTTAGCTGCCTTTTAATTGCATGTATCAGCAAACATTGAATAATGATTTTATCTATATTCTAAATTTAGAGCAGTTAAATGCAAAGCAAAATGCAGACACTTTCTTGTGTCTTAATTGAATGAAGGTCACAGCTATAACAATATTTAATTGAGCTATTTTTCATTATCATATTTTAATGACTTTGCACTGACAGTTCGCCTGCTTCTGAGGAAAGAGCATGATGAAGTCGTTTATTTCCCTATTTAGTTATTGTTTGACAACATCATCTTCGATTAAGACTCTGCTTTATAGCACATTAATCATATTTGAATGAGCAAGGGGTATAAATGTAAACATATCTCCCATCCCTGTGTTTCCCCATGTCCCTGCATGAAAGCAGGCTAAACAAATGCTTGCATCTATTGTCTGTTTGCATAATAGCCAACAACAAGGCTAAACACCAGTCCTCAGCAATCTAATTGTCACCACCCCTATCTCGCCCTTGCACCTTTCAGGAAGAAGTTATGATCTTCCACTTCTGAATGCTCAATAATTGTCCCATTTATCTCAATTTGCAGTTCAGTCTTTAGGCACGAATAGCCAAAATGGCATTTTTTATTATTTTTTTAAGCCAGTACCTACAATGCAGTGGTAAAAGGAGATTTTCATTTCCAAATAATAATCAGTTTAATTTGCCCGCATATGACCAATGATTCATGTTCAGATTTAATAATCAGGATCACATAATCTGATTATAGGAGAAATAATTTGTTTACAATCCCCAATTTACTGTGGTGAATTCCATTATCTCTCTTCAGCCATTGGGTTTTAAGAGATACTAACATGACCCTAGGGAACAAAAGGCAAGCTATTATATTTCCTACAATTAGATCTTTGCATAGTCTTAACCCCAAGCACCTAAATAAAAAAAAAAAATAGAAGAACAGAGTGCAGAAAAGCCCCATAAATAAAAATGAATGCTTAATTGTGTTCAAAAAATGGTTTGCAACTCTGTGGTGGATGCCTGAAGAGTTACAGGGATCCATCTCTGACCGCTGCAGGACTGCTGCTCTTAGCAGAGCCTGTAGACATACAAAGTTAATCCCTGGATATGGAAAAACAAACATATGGAGAGAAAAGAAGGAAAAAAAATGAATAAGGTGAGGAGAAGGAAGAAAGGAAGTGTGGTTGTGGAAAGAGTAATCAGGGCCAATGGTATTTATTAGAACATATTAAAGGTGCGGGAATTGCTCTGCAGGCTCTTTAGCTGCCTAAATTAAGTGTTTAGAAAGAAGGCAAAAGGGAGAAAAGTTGAAGAGGTGCAGAAGCTTTCTTCCTGGCAGCTGGGCTCCCTGCAGTTGACTAACCCCACTGCTCGACAGTGGTCATAGGTGCTTTGGAGAATCACGTCTCAGCTCTTTTCTCTGCACCACGCCCCCCCTCCAAAAGCAAGGAAATGGATGTGCATTGATGTAATTTAGTACCTTGGAGACGCGGACAAATTAGTGTAGAACATTATCACTAGTTAATTATGAATGACCGATTAATCAACCTAATCTAATATTCCACATTATGTTGATGTTATTAAAGTGCATCATGAAAATGACAGATCGTCTTCATTTGCGTTCTTTGGCCAAATGTGCACTCTGCAGTCATGATGTCAAATAAAAAAAAAAAAGTAATAAAAAAAAAATTTTGCCAGTTTGAACATCCGAGTTAAGTAATTCCCCAGGATGTTTACCTGCACCCTGGCCTCCGTGAGGTTGATTTTCAGAGCCAGCTCTTCCCGAGTGAACACATCGGGGTAGTGGGTTTGAGCAAAAACGGCTTCCAGGGCCTCGAGCTGATGGAGGGAAGGAGAGCAGAGATCCGTGAGGGATCCCTGAGGGATCCGGCCGCCCCACGGCGGTGTCTGCCAGGCATGGATGAGGAAACTGGGGCCACCGAGGCAGCGGGGCAGGCAGGATGGGGCTGGCATGGCATGAGGGAAGCAGGCCGGGAGCTGGCAGGGAACAGGCAAGGGGGAGGCAGGGAGCAACTACGGTACGGGCAAGCGCAGCGCGGGGCAGTGGGTGCAGGGGCCAGGGGCAGAGGGAAGCGGGCTCCTACCTGCTGCAAGGTGAACGTGGTGCGGTTGCGGCGCTGCTTCCTTCGCAGGAACCCGTCGTCGAANGCAGTGCTGCCCCATCTCCCCGGGGCCCGGGGGCTGCTGCGGACACCGCGGGGTCCTGCCGCCCGGACCTCACCCCGGCCCGGGAAAGAGTAAATTTTCGAGCTATTTGTGCTTTAAAAGGACGAAGAGACGGAGGTTTGACATACGCGTGTGTACAGCAGCTCGCAAAGCCCCTGCCCGGACGAGGAGGCAGCGGGGCCTCTGTCAGGTTCCTCCCCGCGTCTGCTCGCCCTGGCTCCTGGAGGAGAACGTGGGCACGGGGCTCCGTACAGCCCAGCACCGGGGGGCTGAACCGCCGGGGCTCGGGAGTGGGGCTGGAGGAGGCCGCCCTGCCCTTCCCCGACCGGCGTCCGAGGGGCCGAGTGGGGCACCGGGGGTTTGTCCCCAGGCGGAGGTCGGGACAGGGCAGATGGGCCGCCAGGATGCCAACCACGTTCCATGGGGCAGACCCCGGCCTTCGTGGCTCCCTCAGTCACACATCATGCGTGCCCGTGTGGAAATGTGTCACTCTCTTTCTGTTCTCTGACAAAACAGGCTAAAAAAACCACAAACAAAACAAGACCAAAAATCCCCACTCAAAACTTAAATCAAAGCCAAAAAAGCCCCAAACCCAAAAAAAGCCAAACCAAACCCCACGAACAAACAAACACAAACAAACCAAAATAAACCCTCACAGAACAGAAAAGTACCCGAATCCCCAGAAGAGTTGCTGAGTGTCCCCGTGAACCCACTCACAGATCTGCCCGTGGAGAGCTCTGGGGTACGTGGCCTGGAGGTCGCCGCTCATCTTGCAGCATCGTTTGGAAGCCAAACACGGCCCCCAGCCCTCTCCTCGCACAGACCTCACTCGGTGTGGGCCTGGGAGAGGCTCATCAGAGAATAACATACTGTCCCAGTGACCCCCAGAGCCCGGTCTCTTCCCTGCGGTGCCGGGCCTCTCCGGCTGCCCAAACGCTGGCCGAAAAGAGCTTTTCTGTTTCCGCTTCTCTGGTTTGGTGATGTGTGGGTGGGGGAGTTTGGTGTATTTTTTTTTTTTTCACTTTTGATGCCCTACTCTGTTCTCACCCTTCGGCAGGACAGACCGCCTGGCGAGAGAAGGAGGGGTCGGCCCCGGACACCGCCGGGAGAGGCTGCAGCCTGCGGGGCCGCTCCCCGTCTCGGGCAGCCGAACACAGGCACCGGCCCCACGCTGCCACCGGACAAGCAAGCAATCAAACAAACAAAAAAACAAACAAAACCAAGAGCACGTTTCCAAAGCTGTCTGCCAAATGCTAACAAACAAAGCCTCCTCAGAGCTCCGTGGCACCGGCGGGACGGACCCTCTCACTTTCCTGCCCAGTCTGGCTCCCCTGTCCCACCCGGAGAAAACTTTGGGAACTGAATTTTCCAGCCGGGATGCACAGACCGGCTTGGGTCCGCTGGCCCTGGGAAGCCGTGTTTAAAGAGGGGCTGACCCTTCCCCGAAGTAGGATGAAACCGCTGGACCACTTCTTCCTGCCAGCGCTGCCGCAGGGAGAGCCCCTTTCTCGGCGGGTGATGCCCGTGCAAGGACCGGGGTGGCCGGGCAAGGGGATTTTACGGGACCGGGTCGCTTTCCCCGCCGTGCAGCCGCGAGAGCGCCGGCAGTGCGCGGGCCCGGCGGGACAGCCCGCCGGGGGCTGGTGTGGCTCGTCCGCGGCTCCGGGGATGCTCCGCGCACTGCGAGTACCGGCCGGAGGGAGCGGGGGCAGAGGGCCCTGGGCACCTGCGGGGGTGACACGGGGAAATCCTGAAGGCTGCCAATTTTTTTAAAAGGAAAATAATAATAGTAATAATAATAACAATAATTATTATTATAATTATTGTTATTATTATATTGTATCTGACCAGAAAAACATCCTCCTAAATATTTATTTTCCCCTTTTTAAATTTTTTTCTGTCGTGTACCTCATTTTCCCCCATCCACCCACAGAACGTTTGCAAAATAGCATTAAAGATTTATGTGGTCCCTTTGGCTGGAGGGAGGAGGCGTGACCACGTCCTGAAAGTGTCCCGATTACAGCCATGACACCAACATCTGTGCTGGGAGGGCAGAAAAGCATCTCTCTCGTAGCCTGAGGCTCAACTGCGGGATCGCTATCCACAGAGGGGAGGCAGGTGGCAAAATGACGGGGGTGGGGGTGTAAAACCAAGCCCTTTCCAGCAGGAATCAAAT
>WEIT01015938.1:14097-25375 GCA_013389985.1 Dryoscopus gambensis | reverse complement strand
CGCCCCGGCCCCGCTCCGCGCCCCGGCCCCGCTCCGCCCGTCCCTCCCGGGGAAAGGCTGCCGGCAGGGCTCTTCCTGCGTCCCTCCGTGTTCCCCTGCTGCAGACGCTTTCCTGCCAATCTGAGACCACAGTGGAAAAAATATGCAGTAAGTGTTTGGGATCACGTCCGGTATTTTTCTGGTAGTTCCTCTAATCCAGCTACCAAAGGCAAGCACTGGAAACAAGAATGAAATGATATATAGAGCTACAATATTTCAGGAAAAAACCCCAAACCTTTTGATGTAAAGTCCTTAAAGTCTCTCTCATAAACTTAATTTTTATTACTATTATTATTACTGTTGTTAATACCGTGACTATAGTGACACCAGTATTAGTTACTGGGTCTGCAAGAAAAAGTCCAAATAAGTATAATTCTGGATAGACATTTTGCTGATGGTGCCTATCTTGGAGCAGAACTGTTCCTGTGCTGCACACACAAACACACCTCTTCTTATCTTTCGCCCATGAAAACACAACCTAGGGCTGAACTGCTGAGGAAAATCACAGAATTAATGTTTTCCTGGGAAGCACTGAGCTTTGAGGGGATCATTTGTAAAACTCAAGGAAGTCTGAACAGCTCAGTTTGATGAAATGGCTCTCTCGCCTTTCCGTGTCCAAACACTTCCTTTCTTGTGATTCTCAACACCTGACCACAGAAAAAGGCTAGCAGCTAAAAGGTTATTTTACCCTAATTCATGTGCAGTAAAATGTATTTTCCAATTAACCAAATTTGCCGATTTGTCCCGCTTGGACACTCTTATAATTTATAATGTAAAAGTGTTCTTTCTTTATCTAAAGACCAAGGTGACTGCTTTTAATTTTCTGTAACCTCTTTACACTTGATGTTCACCAGACTCATAATGTTAATTGGCTTCATATACGGATCATCAGTTTAATGAAGGAATAAATCCTATGTTGCTTTATGTCCCTCTGTTTTAACAATGATTGCTTTAATGAAGAATGTGACGTGTTTGAAATCAAAGCTGCAGGAGACATTAGAGGGGTTTTTTTTTTAATGATGACTGAAATGCTTATTTAAAGCTAAAACCATGAGGTTTTCATATTTCAAAAGCTTTTCTTTAAATAATTTTCCATGAAAAATCCTGACACATTCTTCACCAGAGAACTCTTTCTTCACAATTATGGGCAGAGACTGAGAATAACACAATCTTGTAATATAAACACCCCAATTAGGTTATGAAATTATCTCTAAGATCATTTTATATCACTGCAGTTTTCATTCAGAGTTTAAGTAAAACTCCCGGTGCGTTATAAGTAGTTATGCCTGCCTTAATAAGGAGTATTTTGGGCTAACTAATAAACCTCTTTGTCAACCTACTGTATTTTCAATGTTCATGGGTAGATGAAGAAATTTACAGGGGAGAAAGAATTGTCAGTTCATACATAAAAGCTCTGGATTTGCTTTTTACTTTTTGTTTTTAGTCTATTTTTCCCCATGGGAATTTTAGGATTTCAGGAGCAAGAATAAAATGTAATGAAACATGGGCTCGTAGAGGTAGGCGACTGCAAATCAGAGCATCAATTAGGTCAAGCTGGAAAGCAGCAATTAGACCCAACTGCATGTGCTGGTTACAGTAGCTACAGCAGGTTTAAAATGTACACAGCAAATGCATTCAGGTAATTGAACTTCTACGTTCCTGGTCCCATCTATAATGAAGGTAAGCCACTCTTTCTCTCTCTCTCTCTCTCTCTCTCCCCCGCCTCTGCCTTTAATGGGGACTTCATATACTGGTATGCATATACTGGCATATATTTTCTTCTCATTTGAGAGCAGTTGTTGACTGAAATTACATGACCCTTAGATAAAGGAACATGTAACATCAGAGAGGAAAATCTCTGATCAGAGCCTGAGCAAGGGCTAAGCAAACAATGGAATTGGATAGAAATTTCATAACATGGCAAAGGAAGTGCATAAGATGGGAAGAGATATCAGCTTAAATTACATACCACTGAGAAGCCATTCAGTATGCCAGGCCTGATTCCATGACCTCTTGTCTTGTTTATATCCCTGCAAGTGTTATACTCATTCAACCCAGATCACAAAAAGCTTCATGTAGGTACACACACACCTTCACTGCTGTCCTCCATACAGTTCTCTTAGACACAGCACCGTATGTATCCTTTCAGAGCTGGCCAGGACCCTACGAACACCCTATAAATCACTCTTACCATCCTTCTCAATGGAAAGCAAGAAGCTTCCTTGTGGCATCTCCAGTGGCACAGAAGATTCATCTGCCAGGAGCCTTCCTCAGTATCTGCTGTTCTCTGCCTGGAGCTGTACCTTCACCAAACCTGTGCTTACCCTTTGAAGTGACTCAGAGCGCAGGCTGGGATTATGCCACGATGAGGCAAAACAACACCGGTTTCCAGGAGGATTGTCTGGGGTTTTAGTGAAGATATAACACAAAGGCGTTTCTTCCCAGACAAAACAAGTCTTCTAACCAAGAGTTGTGAGTAAAGACTTCCAAGGGAAGGTCTTTCTGTTTATGGCTTTTGAGGACACAGTTGCTTGGCCACCAACACTGGCTCACCACATTCAGCAGAAACCTTGACACAGATGAAGAATTGATTACAATGTGGATCACAGTAGAAAGTCTATACAGATTTTTAAACACGCACACCAGTTTTGTGCTGCCTGACAATTGCATTTAACCTTTTGGTTAACCGACTCAGGTTTCTGTGAACAGATCTGAACCAGTGTACTGGGGTTTATGCCATAATGCTGGTTTGTGCCACAAGGTCTGAATTTACAGCATCACTAAATCATAGTGTCACTTCTCAGTATCAGGTCATTTTCTCAGGGAAAACCTGCAGCTTCTGTTTTCCAGAATAAGGCAGGCCATGAATTAGGGCAGTTAAGTATATGCATGAATCTAAAGCCGAACACATCCTGTGACAACAGAATGTTAACAGTCCCCCTTATCGTGTGAATGGCTTCTAGCAATAAACCCAATAGGAAGAAATAAAACACTAGCTGCTTTAAGGCCCAATTGTCTCATTCACAAAGGTAAAGCAAATTCACACCTACTAACTACGCTTCTTGGAGGTGAGCTGCACTCCAGACCAGAAGGAGAGAAGTGGCCTGGGTGTGACATACTTTTGCACAAAGCTATTGAAATGCATCCTCTGGATGTGGCAATGCTCTCAAATTAGCCTGAGCACTCCACCTCAGTTACCGTAAATTGCACCATCCTTTGGGATGAGCCAGGAGTGAAGCTGCCTCTGAACATGAATGCAGTACCCATGGCTGTACATAAGAGAGAACCCACATGCGTGCACGTATTTGCATGTGCAATCTGAAAGGGACTGGTGATAGTCTGGAGAGTTTGGTATCTGTGGGAAAGCCTTGCAATTTACCATAGGCACCCAGCCACTCCTCTTTCCCGGAGACAAGCTCCAGGACTATGAATAAACACTATCCTCCATGAGTCTTTCAAATAATAGCCCCATTTCCTACACGAAGAACAGGAACGACAGTAATTACCCATGGCAGTCTGGAAACAACACCGAGCATTCCTAGCAGATTGCCTCATACCAAACAGCATTTTCAAGCCTNAACCCTCCCAGATCAGTTTCCCCAAGCCCATCCCTTCTACCTTACCCACTCCAGGACATCCCCAGCATAGCCCGTCTACCGCTTCAGTACCAAGAAGCACCTTCCCGTCATCTATACCTTGTGAAAGGAGCACCACAGCAATCCCTTAAAACAAACATTTCTACAAACGGGAGACCACTCTTGTGAATTTGTGCTCTTTACCGCTGGCTCTCTCCCACAACATACTCAGATCCCGCTGCCGTGTTGTCAGGACGGCTTACTGCTCTCCTCACCTTGAGGAGCTGAGTGTGACTGCACATACCTCACATGCCTGGACCACTTTACTTCCAAACTTGAACCAAACGCTTTGTTATGGGGCTGAGTATAACCCTACAGCTTTACCATGAGGTTGGATTCTCTTTTTATTTTGGAATTTTTACATAGTTCAGTTAATGAATAAGACGACAGTTCACCTTTATTCTAAAGCAAATCAAAATAAAAAAAGGCAAGAACAACAAAAAGAGCCTTCTTGTGCCTAATTGTTATTCTAATTACAAGTTGTGGTGTAGTGTAAATTTTTTCCCTTGGCATTATTATGAACCTCATTTCCTTACAAAGTCCAGGATAAACAATTCCAATATATTTTGTTTTAATTATCAGGGTTTAATGGGGCATAATAAGACTAAGTTGAGTGGTGCAGAAAAAAAATAATTTAATGTGTGCAAAACTACTGCAAGCTCCTAGCTTGCCTGTGCATATTTCACCCATTGCAGGGCAGCACTATGTTAGTTAATATTCAGTGTGCCCGTCATTTATTTATTAATCATACTTGATTTTGTGTAGAAAATTCCCTTTTTTTCCCCTGGCATCTGAAACTAGAAGAAACACATTAGGATAACCTAGGAAAAACACTGGGCAGCTATCTGGGTTGAGTAGTGAAGGATGATGCTGACACACTACTGATGGTGCTGGAAGCATTTGTCATGCACGGACAGAAGATGTGATGTTGGACACAGAACCTGCCTCTGCCAATCCACTCCAAATGCTGCCAGCAAAAACTTCTGGCATCAGTTCTACCAAAAGAAGCAGAGATAAAACACCAGCTGAAGTCACCACTCAGGAACAACCTCGTCCAGACTCTCACTGTAGATACATCTTGCCACTCCCAAGGTGTGGTTCCTACAGACTTAAAACACCACAGGTACTTCTGCAGTGAAAAGGGAAAAGTGTGAAAGAGCAGCCCGGGAAATAAACCAGTAAAAGGAGATCCTTTATGGCCCTCTATGCTTCCCAAGGTCCCTTTGCCCATGGCACTGAACCTCATGGCTGGGTGTGGCTGATGCAGCAGTGAGAATGACCCTGCTACTAGATTTACACTCCACTTTACCGGGGCGACCAAGGTCAAAATGCTTTCATTTGAGGAATAACTCGAGGATCGTCCCTGAAGGGGAATATGTCTATTCTGCTTATCTGTTATACTCCTTGCCACAGAGTCAGACGACTTGATACAGTACCCACTGAAGCCATTGGGAATGTCCTCTCTTCTGGAAAATTATTTGATTCATGACTCTAGGAAAGAGATTCAAATACAACATACAAACCATACCAATGTTACATTAGGTTTATTTTAAAATTAGCATCTTATATTACAGATTAATTTAATATACCTCAAGTATTTGGGCTTTAAATAAAATAAATCTATTATAGACATCAGTACTTACAGAAAGAAAAACATTACGTATTTTTTTCTTATTTTTAAGTTTCGTTGGGAGTAAAAAGTTTCTCCATGAAGACTCTGCCCATGGGAGATGTCACATTTTGTGAGAGGTCAGCCTCCTTCAAGGATTAGTGGAGACAAGAAGCCTAACCAGACTCAAGATACAACTCAATGAATTGACTGAGGAACCACAATGGGCTGGTCACCTGCATGAAATTGAAGCAAGACTGAAAGACCTCTAGGGGCCCATTCCAAGCCTATGTCCTATTCTTCAAGGAAGGGAAGGGAATCAGCAAGTACGTTCCACCAAACTCGCCTCAGACACTGGACAAGGCCAGCATGTAGCATTGTGGCCTATGAATGTGAGACTCCTAAGCTGAGGGCAAAATGAACCTGTTTATTGCAGAATTAAGACAGTACTTATACATTTAGTGTGAGAATCTCTGTTCAGTCCTTCACACGCAACCCAGCTGCAGGCCTGTAATAAATCCATGGGCCTGACTGTTAGTTTGCAGGCTTCGTAGAAAACAGGATGCCTTTCCTGTTCTCAGATAGTGTGTAATTTACTTTCTTCCGTGCTTCCCAGGAATTTTCAGTGGCAGGCTTGTTTCTTTCTCACATAGCATGTTCTCATGGACCTTCAAAGCTTCATGGTCTTCCTTCTTCGTGCTAAACCACGAGCATTCTGACCCAGGCTTAGGATCCCATTGTACAGCAAATACACAACAGCAGTCTCTGGTGCCACACACCCCAACAGCCACAGCAAGACTGTGGTGGAGGGGAATAATATTATGGAGAGAAGCACTGGCCTCACCTAACAGAGTTGGAGCCCTGAGTTAGAAGCCAAGTATGCTGATTCCCAGACAAATACTCACCCATGTGCTCCTTCAGACTGGCTAGCAAGTCCCATGGGGACTCATGAGGAGGTCTCTGCATTTGGCAGAGCTGCATAAAGCTCAGGGGAAGAAGTCCATTTCCTGCTAACACATGATCTACAGGTGGTAGAGGCCTCTGAGATTAGCTCTGAGCAAACACTTACCCTGAGAGCTCCAAGTAAGACTGCACATCCCCACTGGATCATGCAGCCAAAATTCAGTAAGGTTGTGTTACTAAGACACTTGTATCCCTTCCTGGATTGAGGCAGGATGCCATGCTTGTTAAATCACTGGAAATTCTGAGCCTTGGTATACAGAACAAGATCTTAATTTGAACAGTCAACTTAATGTGTTTAAACTCCTCCATGTAGCAAGTTCCTGATTTTAATCGTTTCCTTGGTGTACAGGCAAAGAGCTCTACATGGAGGCCTTGAAGTCCACAGCTCTTCACAAGCCAGCCACCTTTCCACACAGCCATGGTGAGAAGAGAAGGATTTGGAGCACAGACAAGTTTCTGTCTCTCCTGCCCCGTAAACTGAAACGCCATCTCCTTTGGTATCTTCAGTGGCAAATGGGGAACTGAATCCAGGTGCACGCCAAATGCAGAGAAAAAAAATGTCTTGCTAGTGACAACCACACCTTGTTGCCACCATGTCTTTATAATTTTTAAGGACGACATTCTGTTTGTCATCAAAGTAGAGAAGATTGAGGGACTTCAGTTCATCTGGCACACAGCAGGGCGTGCTGAGATCTTGAGACAGTTTCAGTGTATAAACAATGGACTGAACTGTAGCATGGTTTGTTGCATTTAGGCTTCCCCCCAAAGGGAACAGACAGGATCCTCTGCAATAAAAGGCATTGTATCCACTTGGGTGAATAATCCATCCTGACCAGCCAATAGCGTGGAAGTCTACATAGAGTTCCCTTCGGTGACATGCTGTTATCGGGCTCCTGGCAGCAGCGGCTGCAGCAGCTCGAGGTCTCCTGCTCATGCTGGCACTGCTGCTTTCGATGACATCAGCATCATGAGAAACACGTGGAGCATCAGATTTGGCAGGGTTCATTTCTAATTCTGAAAGGAAGTTGTATGTTAATATTTCACAAACAAAGTTCAATTACTAAGCACAGTATTCTGCATAAAAGTCTAGTAAACAAATCTACATCAAAGTATTCACAGTAGATTTTGAATGAAAGTACCAGAAGGGGTGTATGTTCAATTGCCATTTCAGCCATACTTCCAAATCTGTCAAATCTTGTGTTTTTGTGTTTCACTCTGTGTCCTGAAAAAGCCCCAATTCAGCAGAAATAAAAAGGAAAAACGCTATGATCTACCAAATATTCTGTGAACTCCACAGTCCCTCTTCAGGGCTGAATCTGGTTAGAATGGTATTAACTGTCTTCATATGGCCACTCCTACAACACACATTATTCTGGGCAGTGCAAACAGAGGGTGGAGATCACAGCCTTTTTCTCTCCAGTATTCTCCCAGGAACTCTACCCATACACTTGCAAAGCAGAGTCTGTAGTAACCTGGTAATGTGTAAATTAACACTTAAAAAGATGTATCTTTCAAAGTTTTGATCCAAAAAAACCACCACCAGTTTTACAGAACACTGTTAAAGAATGAAGCTTACTGACAATAGGATGCTTTCCTGAAGTATCATCTAAGAAGCCCTGAGATCCATGGAGATCCATGTACACAAGCTGAAACTCACTGATATGGAGAACAATCTTGTAGACACTGATCACTCAAGGTCTAGAGAGTTTCATCATTGAGAAATTTCTCAATCCTGACACAGTATCCCGTGCAGAGCTTGATGCTCATTAAACTAGGATCTAGGACTTCACTATTAATTTTTGTTTGGAAAACAAAAACAGGCCGGCCTCATTTTTATTTTTGATCAATTTCACCACCTATTTCTTAACACTGATCGAAGTGCTACCTAGCTTCTTTCTGACATGCAGATACAACCGTTTACCAGAAAAGCTTGCAAACCCAGAACAGTGTGATTTTTGCCCCTCCTCCAAGCTTTTGCTCTTTGCATTTATCAGGCCCTAAAATTCAGCCTTAGCTGATTTTACAGGAAGGCCAATGGGAGAGGTAAGACACTGTTTTGTATTTTAAGGCACGAGGGCGTTGTCATTGATGAAAGCAGCCTTTAGTCACAATGCTAATTAGTCATTGAAGTTAAATAGATGCTTAAAAACCAAGCCAAGGACAGAGAAGTTTAAATTGCTTATTTAACAACCTCTTTCACTATTAAAATCACACTTAATGACTCAACTTAAGGATACTTTATCAGAATTTTCACAAAGTATTCCAGGTCACTGAGTTTTTTCAGTCTAAACCTAACATACAATTTTCATGCAAATTTCACCACCACAAAAATAATATAAGTAGTACTTAAAAAATAGAACTCCCACCCCTTTACAAACTAAATAAACCAGATTCCCCTTAGGAATAATGAATATTTCTGGCAAACAGAGTTTTTGTGAGAGGAGGGGCAACTTAGGATGTTGGTGACCTACTAGCAAGAACTATCAAATCAAATTCCGATCACTGACAAAGCTGAACTTTAAACTTGTTCAACACTGCAAGTAAATAACTGAGGTTAGGTCTACATGCGGTAGCAGGAGGTAACAGAAGATGAACAGGCAATTTATATTCTAAAAGTGCACTTACTTGTAGCAGAGGGTACAAAGCTGTGAGACCTCCGTTTGTTACTGTTCGTGAAGAGGACAAGGAGAGCATTTCTACTCTCCTGCAAAGCGCCCTGGCTCTTGGCAAATGTAACCAGGTTGTGTTCCATTCCATTGTTGGATACATGTGTCGTAGTTACCCAAAAGCCGTGGTTGGAGCTGCTGTTTCCGATCCACTTGGAAACCTGGTGAAGACAGGGAAACGAAAAATATTGTTTCAATATTCTAATTACAGCATTATGATTAAGCAACGTTTATATTAGGAGAAGGGAATAGGCAACAAGCTATGAGAGCATAAGGACGTTTATTATAACAGAAGTGAGATAACTGTATAGCTGAGACTCCATTGAGTTTAATATTTAAACCAGTAATTCAACACTTAAAAATACAAAATAGCATATGCATTCCCCAAAGCTACATTTACAGAAAGATAATTAATTTCAGAGAATTTACCAGTGAGCACTTGAGTGTAGGAGTTAATATTAAAATAAACCCTTTCTGACTTTCAGCAGAAATTTATTTTTTCATAGCAATCTTAACAGAGTAATATGAACTCTCCAGACTTTTCATTCCATTGAGACTCATTTAAAATCTAAAAAACATGGCATTTGAAGAAACTCACAATCAAGCACAATTACTTATCTAATTGTTATAATTACAAATGATAGATAAGGCCAGGCCATTCTCAAGCAGGAATACCGTGACTTAAGATGGAACTCAACCAATCATCCAAGCATGCTGATCAGTCTGATCATAAAGCTTAGGCAATGAAAAACACTGCCAGAGTACAGTTTTAAGCCATGTGTGGGTTCTTTTGCTATGGAAAGGCATTCACCTACTGTTACAATTTATGGATATCTACAAAACCAATCTTGAAGCTCACAATTACAGAAGGCTACGAGGGAAGTTGAATGACAGGCAATCCAACCAGGATAAACTCCAGAAACAAGCGTTGAAGCATACTGCTCTACAGAAATGTTGCCGAATATAAAGGAGAAATGAAAACCTACTCTTAGTACACAACCAATGCCAAATGCTTTGGCAGTCTAAGGACTAACACAAGGTTGTAATCACAGCGACATACTTGGCCTGATATCCCTCCATCGACTAGGTTTGGGTTACTCAATGCCACCATGCTTGTGCTCCTAGCAGCTCATAAACACTTCTTTAATTCAGGTAGCACAAGGTATACTTTTAAGGGTAGAGAGAAAGCTTCTCCCTCTGCTGCTGTCCTTCAGTTTGAATTGATCACAAAATCCAGCATAATGGCAATGCTGGAGTTATGAAGGTGTCACCTTAAAAGATCTAGAAATAAAATTAAGTCAGACTTCTCTGCTTACTGTCTGCGTGACATTGAAGACTTCCCAGCCTTCTGTGTACAGGGACAATAATCTTGATGTAATGAGATGTTTTTTCTGTGGCTTATTTTCACTCTCCAAGAGCTCATACACTTCCACCTAGATACCAGCAATACAAAAAACCAATAAGAAATTAATTCAATTGTTCCTACAGCAAAACAGGAGGATGAAGATTATGCAGGTTTCTGCTACATCACAGCTGTAAAACTATACAGTCATTCTAAAAGAGGCAAAAATTAGATTTTGGATTTAACAGAATATATACATCTACTTCTGTATGTGTTCAGAGGCAGGATACCAGACTATAGGTACTATAGAAAAATATCCTGACCGTCCCTATCCTGTTTTGAACATCTGATACCTTTAAAGTCTTCTGTTCCTCCACATATTTGTCTTCAGGTTTGCAAAAACCTTTGCCAGAGGAACAGATACACTCAATTTCCTTACCCGCCCTGTTTTCCCATGAGTCCCTGGCTGCTATTAGCATTTTTCGGAGCAGCTCCAGCAGATAAATTTCAATTCGAATTTGGAAACATCTCAAATCCCAGAAAACTACTATCTGATTTGGGATAGGTCTGACATTGGTATCTTTAGGGAAAGCTTACTGCATAGCACAAAGGACAGCATACTGCCAAAGTCAAAACTTTGCTTTATTTCTTTGCATGCTGCAGTCAAAGAAAAAGTGACGACGACAAAACAAAAATAACAATAAAGCAGATGTGTGTGGTACGTAGTTACACTCCTCATTTCAGTACTAGTAACAAAGATAGCACAATTAACTGTTTAACTGATTATTTCCCCACTTACTTTGCAGAAGTGTTGCACGTCGGACCTTCTGGAGAGATGTGTCCTCTTAAGCTTGAAGACTCTGAACTCGGCTTTCAGCATCTGCTCGCCCTTCTCCATGGCGCTGATGTCGAAGTAGAAGTGGTGGTGGTCCACGTGAACTGGAAAAGACCCTTCTTTAGGAACGCCGCCCGACCCTGCCGGGCCCGCGCGCGGCCGCCGCGGGGGCTCCGCGGGCACTCACGG
>WEIT01015938.1:0-13849 GCA_013389985.1 Dryoscopus gambensis | reverse complement strand
CGGGCCATCAGCGGCGCTTAAGGACTCAATGGGGCATCGCCGAGCGCTCGTTGGCATCAGAGCGGCCGCCGGGCCGGCGCGGGAGCTCGGGCTGCCGCGGGGAGGGCCAGGTGTCAGCGGAGAACACCGCACTTGCGAAAACCCTGTCCTTTAAATCTACCGTCTTTTTTTTCACCCGAGAAAGGCTTTGATTTGGAGATTGCTGAGCTCAGGTGCTCTCTCCTGTCGTTGCTGCAGCAATAAAAAGTATACTGGGACGTGGGCGTGAGCTTCTGTACTTTCCTGCCTCCGTAATGCTCGGGTACCCTCCCGTCTCACAGTCTGAGAAATGCTCGGGATCCCCGCTACCTTCCCATCTCAGAGCCCGCAGAATCGCCGCGGGGGCGGCCCCGGTGCCAGGGGGCTTGGCCGGGCTGCAGGACGGAGCCTGCAGTTCCCCAGGCTCAAAATGCGGCCCTACAGCTGCCGAGGGGGAGGAGGATTTAGGGACAGAGTCCGGGGTTCTGCAAGTGCAGTGCAGCAAGAACGGCCATGCTTAGATGTATTCAGGGACAGGGGCAGGAATACACATTCTGAAGAGCTATTTTAAGGCTTAGCTATTTCCCAGGGTCAGCCAGCTTTCATTTATTTACCTTTTCCCCACCAACTGGTTGATGAAGGGGATTCCACACCCTCCACCCCTCTAAAAATACTAAAACAGAAAACCAACCCAAACGAACCCACCCCAGCCCTAAGGATGCTGCATGATAGCACTTTTTCATAGTAGTCTTTTTTAAGGCAGTGTGGCAAGTTACAGAGGAGCAAACAGACCTTCCTGATGGTTCATGCAGCAGTGCCTGTTCTGCTTGTGCCACACTGTGCTGTGTTCTCTTTCCAGACAGGAAAGCAATGGCAGGTAGTTTGTGGGGGAGATAGAAATGTCTACTGGCTCCTCTGCTTAGCCACACGACATTAGACAGGAGTACTTGCACTGAGCAAACAGGTGGACCTATAGGAGAATAAGGTGGAGACAGAGAGGCCACAGTTCCACACGGTCCCAAATCAGCAATTTGAAAAATAAAAAGTTTAATCTAGATTGTTCAAATAGCTCTGACACAGGAAGCACTCACCTTTTGCTGCTCTAAGGCTGAAGTTCCTTGGCACTTGGCCATGCAGCTCTTCAGCTTCAGACTCCCTCCCATTATCACTCATTCCAGCCTTCAGCTATTGTAGCCACGTTTGAAAAAAAAGGAGTTATTAATGCTATATTTTGGTGGTTTTTTTTCACCATGAGACAAGCGTGCTGATCTAGTTTGCCACATGAAGTGCAGAAGACTAGTGGAGGAAAATGAGAAGCAGTGATGGGTTAATCAGACCAGTGTAAAGAGCACTGTTGCTGCACATAAAGCTTCAGCCAACTTTGATCCTCAACACTCTCCAGTTATCTTCTCAGTGCTGCAGGTATCTCAGCTCATGCCTAACAACAGTGCTGGATAAAACAATACCCATTCAGCTACCTGCCTGAGAGCTTGGAAAGAGACTAGTAAGGTAGGAGAAATCACCACTAGACTGTTTCTCAGTCAACCTAAAAAGCTTTGCTTCCACTCCACTGCTTCTTCACATGCTTATCCTCACAAACACTACCCTGCCCTTGGGTCTCTTCATTTACTCCCAGTATCCTCCCTAGGCATATATTTTCATTTTTACTCTCATGGTGATGCTTCCAGACATTAATGTCTGGGAACACATAGCTAGGGTTCCCAAAGAACCTTAACTCTGCCCCAGAGGCAAAGATTTATGAAAAAAATCCTCTCTGTTTAATATAAGCTGGGACCACAAACAACGAAATGCCTCTATCGTAGTGCAACTGCAGAAATTCCAGCCTACAGTTAGCCAAACGTAACCCACTGAGTGCTGTGTTCTTTTATTTTCATATTTCTGATTAGCCAAACAACATAATGAAAGCCTCTCTCCCCATTCTTTTGTAAGACTGCATGACTCACCACTTATGTAAGCCTTATGCAGGAGTTGGTCATAGCTCCTCTGATGATTCTAAGTCTTCGTTTGCAATTAGTGCAAGGTTTCAACCTCCCTGTTCTGTACCATAAAAATAGGTTCTCTCAACTTACATGTTGTGAGCAGTGTGGCTTTGGGAGCCCAGGAAAAGCTGGGAATCTGTAGGGAACTATGATAGATAGTTAACTTAAAATTTTAGGTGGATTCTCTAGAGTTCAGCATTGGCATTGCTTTCCCTTCTCTCTCAAATGACTGGATAAACAGCTTGCTGGGTCTGAAGAGTTCACAGCGATCTGGCTTTCAGGCACAGCTTATGGGTAAGAATGGTGGTATTTATCATATGGCCTGCCACACCATATTTGATGCCACTGTGGTGAATATAGGATAGCGATGTTGAAGAAGCAGGGTTATTGTATGGTGTCATTAGTGGGCAGAGCAAACTTGGGAGCCTTCATTGTGCTTTTCAGAACTTTGTCAAGTTTGGACTGAAGGGCACATCCAACCCTGCCATTGAGAAAGGAAGAGCTCAGCTCAGAACACCCTCTCTTCTCTCCTTTGTGTCACATTAGCACGGACAGTAAGAGCCAGCGGGCAGAGCAGGCTCGAAGTTGCTTCTTTCTCAACACAGCTGCCTGACACTTCCTTCTGTGCTGGTTCTGTAGTTGCTGATTTAGTGACTCACAACAGATCTATTCTTTCTGGGGAAAAGATTACTTTTCTGCTCTGTGAATGAAACAATGATGCTCTGCAGTCTTCCCTGGGTTTTTCAGGCAGGGAACAAGAACACGAAGTGTTTCACTCACTCTCACAGCAGCTTAGGCCCATTTAAAAAAGAAAAGAGGAATGGCCCTTCTGTGAGAGATGTCAGACTCCTCTTTACTTTTAGTAGTAGCAGAGGCAGCAAAAGCACAGCCACTAGAGTAAGTTAAGAATTACTAAGGAAAGCTTCATCTTCTAAGTCTCAGCTGAAGGCACAGGACTGTACCACATCAGCAATACTGTGTGAAGTAGGAGTAGTGACATCACCCCAGAGCCTAGAATAGCAATCCCGTGAGGGCTGGGTAGATGGAGAGAGCCACTGAGTTAGTAAGCATTTAGTATATTCAGCATTTAGCCTGAATGTTGGAACATGGACATTATAAATGGCCCTAAGTAGCAGAGAGTGTTTTTACCATGTATCTAATCTATAAATACCTCTCCCAGAGGAGACAAACTCCCAAGTGCAGACTCGCCAGCACATCCTGATTCCTAGACATGTGCCCTATGCAAGCCCTTCAAAAACTGGACTCAGCAATTTTCTATGATAGTTTGTGTAAACTAGAGTTGCTGAATTAATAATCTAGACAATAAAATGCCATATTACCTGTTTTTCCAACCAGGAGTTCTTTGTACTGTGCTATCATTTCCTGAAGCATTTTTGAAGGACCAGAAAGATGTATGGCTTCCCTCTTAAGACTGTATCCATCAGATGGAGAAACCAATGCAGGAATTAGAGTGCTGCATCCAAAGTTACCCAGAGATTTATAGCAGGAAATCCCAGACACTCCTGCTCCTAAAAGGCCAGGCAGGTAGATTACTCCACATTTTAAATCATCTCAGTGACTATGTTACCCAATGTAAAATATGAGGAAAAATTAGGAAGAAAATTTCTTAGCCCGTACATTGGAAATAAGCCAAATTTGGATAAAGTTGCTATAGGATCTCTTCATATTTAAATTTTCACCATCTCTATGTATCATTTGAGAAAGCACAGCCACCAGCAGCAAAAGAGACATTGCATCATTCTTCCTTGCTGAATCACTTCAATACAGCTGTTCCACAGCTCCTTAACACCTCCTCCCTTCAAGAGAGAAAACTGCTTAAACTGTAATTACTGGATTTTACATATGAATCACAGCAGTATGCAAAAAGAATCCAAGTTAGGTATTATCCCACCAGTTTAATTATTCATCTACCCAGTTCCCTATTTTAAAGATAAAATTATTTTAGAATAGGAGAAAAAGAAAATAAACAATCAAGTTTGTCCCTTCTGTTATAACTTCTTAAAAGGCAGAGAATTCTACCAGAGGCACTAGTAGAAGACAGTAAAACTTGGCCAAGATTGCTAATCTTGGAATCAGAAGCAAAGTTGACCTTATGACTTCACTGCCCTTGTCTATAGGGTACTGTCATCTGAAGCTAAAACTTGCAGATGTAAAAACCCACTTCTTTACAGCTTTATTTGAGAAGATGACATTTATTATCTGCAACAGACTCAATTCTCTACATGGTGCAGCCCTTTGAGAAAAGGCTGAGCCACAGACAGAAGTTAGGCATTTAAAAATACCATTTTCAATCACCATTTCTAATCAATCTATCCATTCAGCATCTTGTATTTCTTTTGTGGTGGGTCATTATAGTCCAGAAAAGTCAAATGCCTACAACCTTTAGCTGAGTCTTTTTTCTCTATGTCAAAATTTAGTTCTATACCAGAGATGTGTTGGTTGGCTACACATCTTCAGCAAAAGGGTGAACACAGGAGAGTAAGCACCTGGAATAATGTAAAAGGAGGATGGGATGGAGGGACAAGGGAAAACATCTTAATAAACAAGAGGGTTTTTGTACCTCCCCCTTTACAAATATGGTTTGAAATGAGAAGGGACAATTAATGATGTTTTAACTTCTGCTGTTAAAGGATCAATAGAGCATGTTTTACCCAAATGGTGTACACAGTTCCCACAACTGCTTACAGAGCAATCAAAATTTCTGCTATTTAGCTTTCCAAATTTTTATTCAACTGCTCAGCTGTGTGGATGGTATGTCACATCCCACAGTGGCATCATGCTCAGCTTTTAGCATCTTTACAGGAAAGAAATTTTCAGTAGTTCCCTGTGGTATGCTTTTTTAAATTTAAACTTTATAATCACTGTTCCATGCTGACATGTCTTTCCTTAGTAAGATTTAATGTTTTTTTTCCCAGCTTGATTCCTAAATTAACATCTGTATTTTGATTTTTCTTTATCCCCTTTTTACTGAGGTAAGAAAACAAAATATAAGAACATAAGCATTCCACGTGAGTGATTTTTGGAATAATGCACCAATAAAGTAGCAACTACCAACTACAGCATTGAGTACTTGGAAACTGAGACAGCTAAAATACAAGATATGTTAGACTATGCAACACCGTTAGTCAGAAACTGCTTCAGATATTCTGTGGAGATGTGAAAGGAATTCACTTTACACAGGTAAAGCTAAACAAACAAAAATCAGATAATGCTTTATGGAATAAGAGTAGAATTATTCTGAAATAACTCTTCTACATTAAAATGTATAGTAGCTATGTTATATTCTAGAAAACTTTTACCTATTAATCAGGCAGTAAACCTTTAATCACGTATGCTTTTGAGATTAACTACTTACACATATTTTTTGGGTATTATACTAACATAATTCAGCCCTTAAACATTTTCAACTAATACAAGTACTGGAAAACAAGCTAGTTGTTAGGATGCATAATTTGAAATTGTATGAAAAATGGAAATATAATTAAAAATAGTATGAATCATTTGGTCAGTGCACAGTATACTGGAGAAGATGCCTCCCTGCCCACTCTCCCCAGTGCCCAATAACTTCTCGAACACACTTTTGTTTTTCCTTTTTTAATAAGTCCATAAAAGCTGAAGATTTATAAAAAGTACATGCAAATCTATTTACATTAGCAGATGGAGAAGCTGCAAACTCTCCTTAGTATACAGGAACGATATCTTTAAAATTGGGAGAAGAAATAAAACAGGGCAACAAAACTAACAGGTAAGGTGACAATAGCAGCTTTGCTGACTGTTGTATTTTGTTGCTGGGATAAGTAGAGATGCATGGGGACATGACACCCAAACCAATTCCAATTCCCTATAGCTTTGAAGATGACGGCAAAATTGGTTTGTTTTTACTCTTTTACTGATCCATTTCAAGTCATATCAACAACAATTGCAGCCCAAGTTCCCTGTTTCATCTTTCTCTTGAAAGAGGGAATGTAAGTGAATATAAATGGGATCAGAGGAAGAGATGTTAGGAAAAGTCCCATCTTCAAATGCTATTAGGAAAACAAACATTCTTGGATTGTCTGCCCTGTCCAGTTCCAGCCTCTGAAAAGCCAACTGACCAGTTACTGAAACAGTAAAGCACCACTTCTTGCAAATCTCTACAGATCCTTTATCACTGAGTAAAACCAAGAGGAAAAGCCATTGGAAGTGTCTAAAAGGTTTTTTTTACAAAAAGAAAGTAAGTTTGTATTCTTGCTTCACCATTCATCTTTGAATATTTGTACTTCCACTTAAAGTAAACAAGATAATTTCACAGTGAACAAAAAAGCTAAAAGTAGCTCAGCTTTCCATAGCTTAGGGATAGGAAGGACATTAGGTGTATTTAACTATTCCTAGTTTAAGCCATACAGTAATTTAATGTTGCTGCAACAGTGTGGTTTTCTCAAAATCTGTCCATATTTTCCACCTTAAAATTTCCTTGCGTAGCTCACGAGTACCTTGAAGACAGATCCAATGTCCTGCTAGGATTTGCTACAAATTACTGGTATTAGAACTTCCCAACTGTCAAGAAGCTTTAAGTTTTCCCTACCTATAGAAGATGAATTATGTGTAACTTCTATGTATGCTCCAACTATGCCCAAAAGTGATTATGGTGAGTAAAATGCAGTGACACCCTTCCCCCTCTGACCAGCTAACACCCCAGTCTATGTTAAGGTATAAAATTTTAAGTGCTAAACTGGAAAGTTTTGGACATAAATCACAGTGAAACACATGAACATTTAATGAGATTTCAATTGTCAGTCCACAACCTGTGACACATGTAACAGCTACTGTCACCTCAGTGTTAAGAAATACTGTAGTAAGCACCTGCCAGTGGGGTACAGGACTGTACCAGATTGCTGATCATTATGTTCATGGTGTTCTGGAATTTAGTAAGTTTGCCATAATTATCAATTGTCAGTTAACTCAATATCCTGCCATGCTTTCCGTTTTTTGTGATTAAACCTACCTCTATGGCAGTAGAATTATTTCCCAAGTTAGTTAAACATTAAAACAAAATTCTCACTACTGATGAAAGTTACATGAAATGACTCTGATGCACTTGTCAAGTGCACCTCTCATGCTGACTACTATCATCTCCCACCCACCCCCCCCTTCTTTTTTTCTTTTTTTGATGGCACACTGTGTGCCCTATGACCATTCAAGTAACAAACAGGAAATCAAGGAAGCAGTTTTCTGGAATTTCACAGAAATCAAAGTTTTACAACCCATGGCAACATCCATGGTTCTTATTATAATAAAGGGTCAGTATATGTTCTTCATCCCATTTATATTAAGATGTCTTTTAAAGAAAAGGTGCTGATATTTTGTATTGTTTCATCTATGAGGTAGATGGCACTTTCATATAAATAGTGTAAATCAGAAATTAAGTTAGCTTGAAGCCTGCAACAAGTCCTGCACCACTGACTGTTCAAGGCATTAATTAATTCAGGAATACAAAATACTTCAAAATTTTAAAAGTCAAACAATGTTCCTCCTTTGAGTGGAGAATGGTGGTCAAGTGGACAGAGAGGTGCCTTTGCTGGTCAAGGGTCATCGGAATTCTGGCTTTAGCCTCCAGACCCCTTCCCCGTTTGGGCTCCTATGGAAGGTGCAGATATTGCGGAGCAGTTCTCTAAAGACACAGGAGTGCTCTGAAGGCAGTTTGGACTCAAATTCCTGCAGCAGTTCCCGAGTGCTGGCCTCACCGTCCACGCGGGCCTGGAATGCCAGGAAGTTCCGAAGATCCACAAGCAGTTCATCGTATTCTGTTGAACCCTGGACTGGGGCGGGTGCTGGCTGATGATTCTCATCACCCTCATTCCTTGTCTGTTGTGGTAAAACAAGGCGGTTTCTTGCCCTCATACGAGCTAATAAAGATGAAGAGTCCAGAGCGCTGGATGACGATTCTCCAGATTTTCCATTAAAGTGCTCACTGGAACTACACTTCTTTATATTTTGTTTCTTTATTGTGTCTGCATCCTGCAAATAAACATACAGACTATGGGGAAAGTTGGATTTTGAGACCCACAGAATCCATTAAACAAAATCTGCCTGTTGTTTAGACTTAAATAACAAACATGAGCACTTAGAACTTGGTCATCTGATATATACAATAAAGAGGTGATGTATACTAGGAAGCAAAAGAAAAGCATTGCTGGTCTTGAGACAGATATCCAAACCATGGTGAAATTTGTGACTGCTGTATCTAATTAGACTTCATCAAAACAAAAAGTCAAATTCACAGGTAACTAAAAATTCTAGAATTCTACATAATCATACAACAAATGTGTATGAGACATCTACAGTGTAAGTCAAATCTATTGCATAAATCATAACACTTCATATATACCAGCTATTACCACAGAAATATTAGCTTGTGTTTCTTACCTTGTGCTTCTTTGCAGGTGATGTACAAGTGGAAAGTGAAGAAAGCAGCATGGAGTTTCTTTTTTGACCAAACCGACTCCTGAAAACCCATGAAAGAATTAACTCCATAAAACATCCTTCTCAAAATGACTAGGATAGTTTTTTCAAAGACAAGACTGGGTTTGTGTTTTAGGGTTCTCAAGAGCCCTCTGTTAAGCTCTCTTCCCCTGTGCAACAATAACGCTTTCTTTGTACTTCAGAACAGACTACTACGCTTGTAATATGCTTTCATGTCTATATTAAACATAAAACATGAACATGACTTTGATTCGTGTTACTGCAAATATCAAATGTAAAAATGTAAATCTTTAACATCCTAAGTAACTCCTCTCTTTTTGGGAAAGCAGAGTGAGAACTGAACTCACTTTACTCCTGATGGTGCACCTGAAAGACCACTTGTGCCTGTCCAGGTTGGCACACCAGAAGCAGCTCCTAAACATCGCTGACGAGAGAGTCTTAAGGCTCTCAAGGCATCCTGGGCCACTCTGCTTGCTTCTGCTTCCTCCAGCACATGATCTGCACTGGAAGCATCCATAATGGCATCATGCTTCATAACACTGTGTACCCCTAAAACCAGAAGATACAAAAGGTGAAGGAGGACATCTCAAGTTATGTGAAAATCACTCACTTTTTAAGTGAGTGCCACAATTGCATTTTTCCTTCTTCAGGGTGATTATATTAAGCACATCAGTATAGTAATTTCTAATGAGAGAACCCCCTTCTTTATCAGTTAAGTAATCAATCTGACAGCATATCACTTCTGGTGTGCTGATGAGGTTATTATTCACAACAGACCTGGTAATTATGGGAGTAAATTGATCATTTCTATTGTTAGGGACAGGACAGACAGAAGTGAAACCCTTGTGTAAATGAAGGTTGATTACATCCTGGAAACATCCAGGAGGAACACTGCATATACTTCTACATCCAGAAGTGAAGATCTCTCTGAACAGTTTGTGCCAAGGTAATTAGCAAATTCATAGCTGGAGCATTTGAACAATGAACATTTTAAGGTTTCACTACAGTAACAAAACAAACATGTTTTGTATTGTAGCTTTAACCGTCAGAGTAAAAAATCTGCTCTTTCCCTCATTTGCATAGGTTTTATCTACCTCTGTTTAGTCAGCAGCCAAACAACATTACCTGATTTTCTGAAAAGTTTCTGCAAGACATAGTCATCATTTTTCTTTGACTCTTGCTCCTCTTCACTGTTCTCCCTTCTATACCGCTTTTGTTTCACTAGATGAGGAATGCGCTTTCCTTCAAATTTGGCATCTTTGTGATGTTTCTTCTTAGACTTATCTTTGTGGCTCTCATGTGACAGCATATCCACCCTGTGCTTTGTTTTTGAGATACACTTAGAATGGTTATTATCGAATTGCCCATCTTCAGTTTTAGCCTCCTGCTTCTCACAAGAGCCAGCGGCATCACAAGTAAGGCTAAGATCTGCCCTGGCATCTGCATTAGCTGCTCCAGGTCCTTCACCAGCCACCACAGCAGTCACACATTTGGCATTCTCTGAAGACCCTGCATTGCATGGCATCGACTGGGACATGCATTTGTCATCACCTTCCAAGCGTTCTTCCTTGCTTTTATTGAATGAATTTACATCAGTAGCAGCTTGCGCATTATCTTTTGCATAGCTATTTTGGTCAGAGGCTTCCAAATTTCCCTTGGTTTCCTCACTTGTCTCTATTGCTTTAGAAGAAGAATCTTTTGTGTGTGTGGTAGAACAGGAATTGGAAGACTTTATCTTCTTGTGTGAGCTGCCTTCTTCAAGATGGAGATCACATTTAGAAGTGCCATTTTCAGGTGGCTTTGGGACTTGAACATCTGAACCAGTACCTAAGGGATGAAATGAAATGAAACGAAATGAAATGAAATGAAATAAGTACCCATTTAACAAACATTTAAGACATTTTTTCTTCCAAACAAATAGAAAGAAGACATGTACCTGCAAAAATTGCACTTGTTTCTGTCCCCTGAGAAACATCTGGGCTGTTCAGAGTAAATAGTTCATAAAGGTCATTGGATTTGAAAAAGCGATTCTGCTTAGGGTCTTTCAGCACTCTGTTTGTTAAAAACTGTTTGAAGATTTGCCTAAAAAAGAAAAAAAAAAGTACTTTGTGCATGAAACAATGTCTAGCTATGTTTAAGTACTGAGTACAGTACTTCAACAGAAAACTATAAGCACAAACATTACCCTGCAGAACAATTAAGCAGTGGGAAGATGATGCTAGTTTCCAAAAGACCATCTTGAGTTAGTAACTTTCAAACAACCAAGTAAATTGTTAAACACAGGGATTTATTATTTTGCAACAACCCCATAACACAACAGGTAACCACCATCCTGAGATGTCCTACGAGGCATCCCTTAACTAAGCAATAAATAACTTCACAGCTAGAACTTTTTTGTCCATTAAAATTGAAAAGCTTGCATATGTTAGAATAAAACAATCAGAAAGCTCCTGAAAGAAAAACAAAAGCTTGTTAAAATGACAACATTTTATGGGTTCAATTGATTGGAGGAGTCAAAAGCAGCAGAGTAGCTCTGTCTGATGACAGCCACTGAAAAGGGAAATCAGACTTGTGGCTGAGAAGAGCCCACCTGCAGAGGACCAAAAGGAACGAATCTGTAGGAGAACAAAGCTGCCAGAAGTCTTCTAAGATTGGTAAAACTGCTTCTGTGCCGTGTTTGTACTACATAGTGCCTAGAGCAAAAGCTGTTTTATTCTGTACAGAAAATACACCCTTAAATAAAACTGGAATCAGTTCTCTCAAATAGTTTTTACCATGCTTTTGGCTCTGCTGACATTAGGCAGGGAAGCTGTTTTTAAATCCAGTGGTCAAAAACTAAGTTTCTATTTGCAGGCAAGAAAACACAGGAAAAGAGAAAAGACAACTGCTTAAAGTTCAAGGTCTATTGCACTGTTCTGGAAAGGAATGAATTTCTGATGGCTGTCCTGACTGTTAAGAGTCCAATTTCTTGATGCAGTCAGTGTTGTTCAAACAGAAGTGTGCCAGAGGGATGCAAGCCAAACAGCAGTGGATGCTCTGTGTCCATGTGGCAAAATGGACTGAAAAAAGGCATTCAGTTAGTGTGGCCATTTCATTATTTAGAGCTTTTTGTTCATCTGAATTTTCCAAGAGGGTATTTCAGTTCTGAAGAGTAAAGTCTAGACAGAGGATTCCCATGTACATTCATCTGGAATTCATGTGAGTGAAGCTAACTACTGAGAAAGCTGAATGGGAAAGCAAACCAAAAAGACTTCATTGATTTTAAAATACAAGCACTTTAAAGGCTTTAGCTACATTTTGGAATAAATAACATGAATATGACTGGTAGTTATTGGGATTTAATTCTTTCACTTTGGAATGAAATGGGAATAAAATCAAATTGGGTTTGCACAGTAGTAAATAGATGTATGTACCACATACATCTTGATATATCCCAAGGAGAATATAAAGAATGATGATTTGAATTTGCATTTCAGACTTGTTGAGTCTCATGTTCTAAATAAGGTGCTCACTGTTTTCTGTCTATGCCTCATACTCTCTTTTACAGTGAATTCTGGATGTGCTGGACACAGCTGCTGGAACAGACTCATAAGGTACATTTAGCACATGGGTCTTGCAGCTAGAGATGGAGCAGCACAGCTGGAAGTCTAGTACGAGAAAAAGGGTTCCCACTTCTCAGAAGAAACTTTTAAAGGTTTTCCATGATGTGCCCATCATGACCAAGGTTGGGGATTACAAGCAACGTGTGCACATGCACAGGAATGTCACTGTTACACCACCTTGGATTTGTTACAAACATTTTCCTGAGCATGCTGCTGTACCCAAGAAATCGTTCTGACTGACCTGTGGTATATCTTCTCCTCAATAGTACCTGCAGTGAGGAGCCTATACACAGTCACCTCTTTCTTTTGGCCTATTCTCCAAGCACGTTCCCGAGCCTGGAATACAAAAGGTTTGGTTACCACACATGAGCCTCTCAAACGTGTCTGACAGAGAGCTAATGATAACACCATTTCAAACTTAGTTTAGACATTTAACACATACTCAAGAAGTGGTATTTCTAGAGCATAGGATAACTAACTCAGCAGGAAAGGAAAAAGATTTAGAAAGTCTCCAATTGTACCAAGAAATCTATGCAAAAATTATCAATAAACAGATTATGTTAAAATTGGAACTTATACCTAGAATATGTACTTTATATAGACTTATTATATAGACTTATTCCAGAAGGAAATTTCACAGTAGAGCTCTAATACAGACCTTTCCTTTGAGCCTTTCTTCTTTAACTTAACTGAAATCTTTCCTACAAACATCTTGAGCCAAACACTAATACAGAGCACTCTAAGTCAGACATTTGCAGATCACAGAGCTACGCAGGCTTTCTATATAAAAGCTTTTTCCTTTCAAACTTGTAAGCACCACATAACTGCTATGTGATTTGATAAATCAGTCTTATTACACCATGAGATAGTGAACAACTTCTAAAAGTCTAGAGCAACTCTGTAAGGTCACAGCTACATATCATTATCTAGAGAGAAAGCCAATTCGAGCAGCATCTGTTCTCCTCTTCTCACCCTGCACTGTCACCATCAACAATCCTGCCTGGTCAAGAGCTTGCACAGCTGTACTTTCCCTTCAGAAACATCTGGTTTGTTTATTCTAGAAACACAGGCCATTTGAACTGTTTTTTTGACTGCACTGCAACTGACTACACGAATCAACACTACCGAACAGTGGTAAGGTATAACAGCATAAAGGGGATGTGGTGGGAATCACTTAAGTTGGCTTTGCCACAGGAGTAATCATAATGTGGAGCTGCACCCTAAGTGACCATTGCTGGGAATAGCAACTTAGGAAAGAGCAACATAGTGCTTTAACACTATTTGAGGAGATAAATGTCACTTCATCTTCAGTTTTATTTCAACTTAGCTGGTAAATGGAATGTAATAAACCAAACTCACCTGTGTGTCTACACTGGGATTCCAGTCAGGATCATAAATAATAACCCTGTCAGCACCAACCAAGTTAACCCCAATGCCACCAACACGAGTTGTTAGAAGAAAAAGAAATATGGATTTGTCCTGTAACACAAGAGAGAATTTACTAAAGCAAGAATACAAAAATGCAATATTTTAAAAAAAGAATTATTCCCTGGATTATTTTATTGGCGTTATTTGCAAAGATGCAAAGGGAGTCAAGAGAAAGAACACATTTCCCAGTTCATCTAAAATTTCTTTTGACAAATAAAAGTAGTCTGATCTAAATTTAATTTACTATTATCCAATAAAATTGCTTTTCCCCCCTCTCAAATGTGTTTCTTTCCTTAGCAGAAAACTCAACTTAAGTGT
>WEIT01015935.1:27308-41560 GCA_013389985.1 Dryoscopus gambensis | reverse complement strand
CACTTGTCCTTCCACCTAAGTAACCACTAGATAGCTACATGCTCCCTCTTGTTTTCCTCCTGAGCGAGCCCGACTGGAGGTAATGCTATTCTTTGAGGACACAAGATAACGAGGTTTGAACTGTAAGCTAAAGAGGGCACCAAATGCAGGTCTCCCAGTTCCACTATGGGGGCTCTAATATAAANTCCTGGAATTAGAAGAAAAAATGTCTAATATTTAAATAAGGGAAGTTGCAGGCATGCAGAGGAATGTGCATGGATGCCTTAGGAGCTACTAAGTGAGGCTGGAAACTGTGAGTAGGATTTACCAAAATATTAGATGGACACATTGCCTCATGTATTGTTGTTCTCTCAGTCCTGTTTCATCAAACTCTTTCATCATATTTGCTGTCTCAAACATGGACTATCTTATCTCTTGTGGAAGTTTGGCCCAGATATAGATTCTTTTAAATGAGAATGCTTCGTGTGCAGCTTTCACTAACTTAATTCTAAGTGTAATTAATGTTTAAATATAGAAACAAAGGAAGATAATAGTTATTTTAGCATGCATGGAGAAGAAAGATATTAGATATTCTTATCTAGCTTGAACATGATTTGAAAGCTTCAGTCATCAGGATCAGAACCTAATCCAAAAATTGCCATTTGCTTAAAGATAAAATAGAACAGTCAGTCAAACACTTTTGTATCAGTATCGGTCACTGCAATCTAAAATGTTAATACCATATCTGTTAGAATTCAGGAGATAACATTCCTTGGCCTTCTTCCAGGGTCTAAAGGAAAAAAAATTCTCTAATTGCCAAGTTGCAAGTAGTTCTGATGGCTCACTGGGACATGGGTGCAGAAATCATTGCAATAGCAGAGTTGTGCCTATCTTCCCTATGCTGCGAGATCAGTCACAGGAAATGGTTGCCTTCATTTTTGCCCCCATTCCCACCATCAACTTGGTTGTGAATCTTGTCTGTCCTTGAAGCAGCCAAGGAGAGACAAGTTGGAGGGTTGCAATGATATATCATGCATTTTCCCTTATACTGATCACTTAAAAATATTTCTGTTTATATTTGGCAAGTAGTATGGCTTCTTGAGGTTTTTCTAAGAAAAGGAAGAGGGCAGGTTTTTTTTGGCCTGGTCTAGTAATTCCAATGCCAAATTTTTATTAACTTTCTACAAGTGAGTACCTAGGGTAATTTTCTTAAATACCTTCGGATTTTATGTTGTGGAGGAAAGAAGATGATTGCAAAAAACAGTATATTCTTGTAAAAGTTATGTAGTTGATTTTACAGTTTCAAATTCCAAATTTTTTAATATTTTCATTTATAGTAATGTTATCTTCCTTTAGATAACTGTCCCACCAATCAACTGTTTCTTCAGCCAGTTTCTGTTTCAGAAGATTAAGCTTTCCTATGCTTTTTTTTTAGGAAGATATTCTAAGATATTAGGACTGAAAAAACCACTGATAGTATGATTATCTTTCTGTTACTCGTTCCTATCATGAGTAACTGTTGACATTTCCCTATTACTGGAATCATACCTACTTTTCTAGTTTTATATTCTTGGTTTAAAATTCCTCCAGTAGAGTTGTTATGTGTACTGAGTAATGCATTCTGCTAGATTCCTTTATCCTTATGCCTAGGAAAACAGAGTGATTACATTTGCATGCCACAGATTTTACTAAAATAATAACTGTATGAAATAAATTTTTACACAGTACACTCTCTTGGATCTGTTGATCAGAATTTTCCTTTTTTCGTTAACTTTTTAAGTGCTCAAATAATGTAGCACATAGTAATATATATTTTTGTTATCATTTCCATATTTAAGATATTATTTTCTGGGCTTGCAGTTATAGTCTGAATTTTTCATTTGCCTAAATGTATATCGTGTCATACAGAATATCTTAAATAAAATTTTCCTTGGAGTTGAACAGGAAAACAATGGATGTTACATGCAGCTGTGATCAGAAAGGAAGAGAAGGACTATTTAGTGACCTGGAGACTCCTATTATACATTATGGATATATAATACAGGATAATACAGGATAATAAACATAGGATGCTGTGCCACAGCAAGCCAATGGAATTGCTGCAGTTGCATGTGCCCACTTCCCAGAACTTTCCCCCTTTCTGGACACATTTTTACTCATTGAGTATACTGGCTACACGTTCTTTAAAGAGGATCCTTCCAGTACAGACACTTAATATAGGAGTTGTAAACAGGAAAATTGTTACAATTTTTAAAGTAAATATCAGATGAGTTTACACAAATTAACCTTTTGAGGAAATGTCGTTTTCTGTCTCTATATAAATACTTAGTGCTGGTAACAAGAGTCTATTGAGTTACTCTGAAAATGTGAATCCTTATGTGCAGGAAAGCTCTGCATGTACCTTATGGTTGAAGTTTTCAGCCTTGGAATTTGACCTAAAATGTAGAACAGGCTGTGTTTGGGTATTCTGATGGCTTTGGAGACAGTGCTTGGATTATCTTGAGCTATACTGGGCAGTCACGACAAGTTTATGTCCAAGACCCTGAAGTCAGCTTTCTGTGCCGGAGAAACCAAGCAGATTTTTCTCTACTGGTGTGACAACTTCATTTTTTCCTGTCTTTTTGCCTTGGAGAAATATGTCTGGGACCATCAAACATGAATATAATTGAAAAGAAAATCTGAATAGTTTACAGTTTCTTTTACATTACATTTTCTCCAAAGTCAACATTTTAAGATCATATCATATTTATAGGTCAAATATAATAAGTCAATATCATATTATAATTATGGTCTGATCCTTAACAGTATCTGTGTGGAACGAGATGATCTCTAAGGTCCCTAACAACAATAACCATTCTATCCACATGTGCAAAATTTTTGTAATGGCATGATTCGGACCAATTCTATCTTCAAAAGCAAGATGTGGTTTCATGCATGGAGGACATATATTCTAATGCCAGTATTAAGTTTTTTTGCACTGTTCCTTAGGCTTTCTAATACACATTCCATACAATCAGCAATGAATGTCCCATATGTGTGCTGGTATCTACTGCATACCCCTTAATCTGACTCAAAGGATTTCCCGTATTCAGATTGTTTGGTTTGTGCCTGAAAAAGCACATCCCATGTAGATATTATTTCTATAACATTCAGGGCATATGTTAATCTAACTTTCATCTGTATTAATTTTCTGCCAATGATGTTATAAAGACTGTGCCCTTCTCTCTTGACACTCTTCACTGAATTTACTCTACAACAGTGTTAAGTAATTGCTTGTACAATGTCATATTTTAGAACAGCTGTTCTTTAGTCATACAGGTGCCAAGGAAACATTCAGAAGCAGTCAGGTGTTCTGGGAAGTATCCATAGAAAAATATTTTCTTTGTTTTGGTTTGCAGTTTATAAAGTTTCTTTCTGAACTAAAAATTGAGTTCTGTTCACTAGGGGGCTGAGGGAATTTACTGTTTTAAGGCTCCCTGAGGCAGTCCTCCTCTGCAGTAGAGATTTAGACTCATAGAATGATAGAATTATTTAGGTGGGAAAAGGCCTTTGAGATAGTGAGTCCAGCTATAAAAGACTCAAATGCAGATTTGTAAAATTTGTAATCATTTTAGAAGACTATATATATATATATATAGATATATGCATGTGTGTGAAGAGGTACAAGAGACTTGGATGAAAGAGGAAAATGCAAGGTCACCACTGTTGAAATAGCTTATGTGGACCATTTTAGTGTTTTTTAACTGCTTATAATTTATTAATGGGAGTTTCACAAAATAGTGGTGCTTTTCAAAACTAGATGAAAACTCAGGGAATTTTCCACAACATCTAGTTTTAGACATCTCTTCCAGGTTCTCTGAAACACCCTTCAGAACTCATTCCTTTCAAAAAGTGAGAACTCAAGCTTTAAGTGTAAGTGTGAATACTTCCCTGAATTTCTATAGCAAATAATTTACAACCTATTGGATAGCTTCTGGAACTTTTGGAAAGTCTCTTAGCAGGAGGATTCAGTTTGGATATTGTTCTTTTATCTGCCTAAAAGTTCTTCTCCGGTATCAGGGTCATAATGTCTGAATAAAATTCTAAAGGTCTTATTTTATTTCTAATTTTCAGATAGAGTCTCATGTTGCAGTTCAGAAGCCAGTGAAATCTGGTCTGTGACAGATTTATTTATATCTGTATATCATTCTGCAAATGTCTGCAAAAATCATTCTGTTGTGTTAAAAAAGGTTTAGTTGTTAAACATGGATTTAACATTTGTTCCATTTCTCCTCACTGAGGTAAAAGACACAGAATCAGAGAATTGTTGGGGTGGGAAGGGACCTCTGGAGATCATCTAGGTTTACCTGGAGCAGGTTACACAGGATCGTGTCCAGGCAGGTCTTGAATATCTCCAGAGAAGGAGGCTCCAGAACCTCTCTGGACAGCCTGTCCCAATGCTCTGTTACCCTGCTGTGATAAAATTTAATTAAAATTTTTAGAGAGATGCTTCTGCCTGAATTAAGGTGCAAATGAGACCATATGCTGAAGTCAAGGGTATGTATCTTATTTAACAGTAAATATGAGGGAGAGACAGAGAGTTAGAAAGAAACAGAAAAAGGTGAAGAGGGGAGAGAAAAATAGTGACAGAGGGACAGATTAAATAGAAAATGTCACCACTCCATGGAACCTGATGGTGTCCTGTTGATCCTCTTCTTCTGGTCTGTCTTCTTGGTGAAGAGGGTCCCATAAAACAGAGTTCAGTGGATTAATATATATTCAGGCAAGGTGGGAATGCCTAGATGCCTCCCCTGAGGGAGAGAAGTTTGACTCTGTATCTTGCAACAGACTCTGGATCTGTTGCATCACGGAGATCATGTGCAGTCCCCTGGTTCAAGGCTTCAGGAATGAGTCTGGGGGGAGCTTTGGGAGACTTTGAGGGACACGCCCTCTGCTGTCCGTCATGTGAATGTCCCATGGATGTGACCTTCCCAGCATGGGGAGGTTTTGCAGCTGAGACAGTTTGGGTAAGGAAGGATGGGTGTTCACATCCTCTGACCAGAAGTTACTCCACACACCCAAAGCTCTCCTCCTCCCCCCGATTAGGGTGGAGCGTGTGCAAAGCTGCCCTCAGCAGATGGGTCTGTGAGCTATGGCCTCCCCCACCCTGAACGCAGCTAGAGATGATTTTCAGGATAGCTGCTAGAGAGGGTTTTCTTGTGGATACATTCTTCTCCCTCAGCCTTATTTACTTCTCCCTAGATCTGAGATTATTGAACATAGTCTCACCTTTATTTTATCTCAAGTTCCCTTAGGCAGCTTAACTCACAGTCCAAAGTTCCAGTCAGGAGGCATATTCAGGGAAGGGTTGGCTTCAGTGGTTGAAGGTTCTTTGTATAATTTTGCCACAGCGGGCAAAAAATCCTTCATAACAATGTTTAAGCCATTAACCATAACATTTCAATCTCTCAAACACCCTCACACGAAAGCAGTTTTTCTTCAGATTGAATTCCCTGTTTCAGTTTCTGTTTGTTGTCTCTTGTCCTGTCACTGAGCACCACTGAACAGAGTTTGGCCCCATCTTCTTGGCACCAGCCCTTAATATATTAGTGTGCAGGCAGAGAAAGTCTGGAACAACTCTTAAATTTGCAAAGAAATACTAGTGAAATTTGATCTTCCCTTTGCGGGTGTGAAAGTACCATTTAACTGTGGCCAAGAATAAACCACCTCTGTACTTAAATGGGAGCAAAGCCACGGCATAGTTACTGTAGGATGGAGGCTGGCTTGGAGGTTCAGATGCAGAAAGCAGGGAAATCATAAAAGAGCAGTCTGCCTTGTGCAGCTCTCTTTTACCAGGCTGAGCAAGAATTCTGTCTGTAATGATGAGGAGGCTGAGGCAGGAGCTGCCAAGTCTGTCTTGTTCTTTTTTCCCCAGAGATTTGTATAACTCTTGTACTCAAATTGTTCTCAAGTAAATGCAGTAGACTTGGAATACTTTTTGCAAAATACTTCTGGCTTCAATATCAAGTGCCCTTGAATGACTGAAGTATAAAGCTGAATGTGTAGGTTATTTTGGGTGAATGCAGAGCTGCAGAAAGGATATGCACAATAAAAGTATTCTGTTAAGACCAACACATATCTTGGATGCATTGTGCCGTTGTATTTTTAGGTGCGAGTTATTAGAATTGCTTCAGCTGAGTCTGTGATGCAGAGCAATGTATGAGAGGAGAGCTATCTGAATTACTGAGAAGGTCAGAGTTGTTCTGGTTTTGAACCCAAGGCTATGTATGTGTCTGATGAGTGGGGAGCAAGGACGAACCACTTCAGCCTGTAGTTCAATCTCAGTGAATAGAACTAATCATAGAAAAGACCAAAACCATCACTAGATTCCTTCAGTGAGCTGAAAGACTGAGGAAAACCAAAGTTAAGTTTTAAAAATCAGACAGATAGCAGAAAGTATTGTACCTGTTAAAAACAAAAGGAAGATATTTCTTAAGTAAAATACTTATTTAAAACTTTACTCAATTTTGTTCTATTATGTAAATATGCTACTAATAGAAAAAAAAATTACCAGTGCTAAACTTTCATCTAAGATGCATTGGCATGTTTCAGATTAACTGTGGAAATTTTGTGAAATGGAACCCAGAAGGTGTGCTAACTGCTACACACCGCAGAGTGGAAAGTAAATATATTTCTAGTGAGTGAATATTGAGAAAAGAAGCATCTGGAAGAAATGGGAATTTTGGATTCTTAATTGCCTCATTCACCTCAGAACATCTGCTAGAGATATTAAGAGCAAATATGACTACATCTGAAAGAAGATAAAAGTTTAAATAAGGAAGGAGGAAGAGTAATTTTGTGCCATCTTGTTACACTGCTGTGCACTGTGCACATGAAGGCTATGTAAATCTCTTTTTTTCCTGCTAATTTTGGTTAAAAATTGTCTTAGGAGAGTTAAAATACTGTTTCCTATGTCTATGTTTATGTTTTATAAACCTGTGAAAATCCAGAAAATCTCAGCTTTGAAAAGTAAATGGTCCATATTTTCTCCTTTATTGTGACAACACATAGTCTGCTAGAAAGCTGCAGAAGACAAAGGGCATCCTGCAGAGGTTGTGCCCTGGAAACATCTGAGAAAAGAATTGACCTTTAATCCTCCTTAGGCCACTCCTGTTCATAGTATAGTTTAGAAGATCACCAGTCCTGGAAATGTCTCCTGGGGAATGGCAGGAATGACGTGCACTCAGGCCCTCTGCCTAGGGTTAGGGAAGAAGATGGGATCGGATACAAACAGCTGAAACGTGGGGCATTAGGAGGAACCCCATCACACAGGGCTCACTGGTCTTGTGACTTTCTTGACTTTTCAGTTTTTGCCCTGCAAGTTGCAAGATGCATTTTCTGCAAAGAGATTTAAGGACAGAACGTATTTTCCACCCTTCTTCTGTCACAACATCACTGTCATTAGGTTTTCCTGGGTTTACTCTGAAGAAGAGCTTGTAAAAAGGAATATGACTGAAGAAAAGAGCATAGCCACCAGAGAGGGGGTAGGTATATTCTACTTCACACGTGTGCAGTAAAGTGTGCAGTACTTTCCTCTAAGTGCTAGAGAAAAAGAAAGAATTTTTAAACTGATGTAATTTTAAATTTTCTTTCAAAAAAATTCAAAAAACAAACTACAAGGAGCACTGCATATTGTTGCCTGTGAAAATGCCATACTCTAGAACAGCTGTTTCTTAGTTATAGAAGAATCCAAAAATGTTCAGAATCAGTCAGCTATTTTTGGAAATAGTGGAGCACAAAAATATTTTAATTAGTTTGGACTAAGACCTTCACTGATAGGATATAATCATTTTTTTTGTGTTAAAGGCGTATAGAACTTAAGTTTTTGGCTATTTGTTTTCTGAAAGTGAGAGCAAAACTAAATTAAAATACTCTGAATGGCATACGGAAATCGTACTCTTGTTTTTGCAGTACACGTGGTTTATTTCATCACAGGCAATATTTTAGCCTCATTATTTTTTCATCTTTCTGAAATAAACAATGCTAGCCTGTTGGACATTATTGACAGTAAGTACTGAAAGTATTTTTAAAAATAATGATTTTGCTGGAGGAAATACATTTCTCAAGTCTAGTTCTTGTTTCTGTTTTCAAATATGAATTAGCCTAATGAACATTTTTAACCTAGATATACAATAAATCATGTGAAGGGCTCCCATTTAAAACTGCCACAAGAAATAATGGTATATGGGGGGAAAAAAAAAAAAGTAAAAGGTCCCACTAATCAGACTATTTTTTGGCTGCCAGAAAAACTCTCCTAAAAATCTATCTTTAGAACAGATCTGTAGGAGTGATTATAAACTAATTTGCTCTTCTGCTGGATGCGAGGAATATAACAGTCTACACTTTAGCAGCATTAGGACCCACACCAAAAATGTAGGAAAATGCCAAATTATGGCTTATCCTAATAGAGTCATTGTAGGAGAGGGGTGTTAAACTATAAAATATCACTCAGTTTTTCATAACAATAATCATTGGGGGGTAAAAATTTCAGTAGTTTTAAATGAAGTTTTTATGTTTTTTTGACGCTTATTTTTTACTTTGTTTATTTAATGGAAAACTCTCCTAGGTTTAGGCATAGCAAATATGAATAATTAAAGAGGAGATAGATGAGAAAAATGAAATTTCTTTCATACAGGCAACCTGGAGAAAAATGTGGAAATATTACTTTACAGCTATAGAGTGGGATTTAAAGGCTCCAGACTATTTTTGTGTCCCTTTATTAATACAATGAAGAAATAAATTGGTGATGTATTTTAAATCCAGGATGTCTGAGTCCTCTAAGTTTCTCAGAGAACTTTGAAAACCAGTCTTGATATGCTACTACCAGAACTAGTAAAGTTTTAATAGCTCCTGAAATAAAAGCTAGGGGTGTGTGTTTCTTCATCTGACTTAAGTGTTGTATTTGGACCTGCAACTGACTCTTCTGCTGGGTCTTGCCAAATGTTGTAGATCTTTAAATTCAGCTTTACAGACGAGGATAAATCAGTGGATGTATTTTAGCTTGTTTTAGTTATACATATATATTATACATATATATTATCATTCTTAGAGCAGACACGGTCATCACATTGACCTCTGTTAGGCCTGTATCAGTATTTTGGCAATGTCAGATCCAGTGAGGGCAGTCTCACAGATGAAATGACTAATCAGGGATCAAGTAGTATCTCTCCTGATGTAGCTGTTTCCCTTCAGGAGGGATCTAATCTTGCACACTTAAAATTTGGGTAATATAGTTTGGAGGTGCTTCTTTCTCCAGCTTCATTGATTATAGAGGGAGGTCCATCTTAGATTAGGCACTGCAGACACCCAGTGTATGGTGACATGCCTTTGCCTTCGTAGAAAACAGTTGAAACCCCGCTCTCATTATTGTAATAATAATATAGTAAATTGTGATGTAAAGATTCAGAAAGTGAATAAAAATGTCGAGATGCAATGCTGTGTTAAAACATTGGATGCTTCTACCTAGAGACACTTTTTTGTATGTTCTTGATTGTATATGTGTGTATGTAGGTATGCATATGTATAGTACTTGAGAAAAAATAATCAGGGACAAACCTCCAGTAAGTCTTTCAGGTTTGCAGTTTTCAGGACACTGCTGTGCACTGCTTTTGGGGTTCTGAACCATGCATGAACTGCTGAAATTTTATTTCTATTCTATCAGATAACGATGTATTTATGTAATAGTAGTGCGTGTGTTGCTAGACTCCAGAAACAACTGTATGAGAAAGGAAAGGTGGATGAACGTGTGACTCCCTTGGAGAGATGAGGAAGAGGATCAAAAATAATCAGAATACATCTGTGTTATGCAGCACCTTCATTAAAGTAAAAATCCAAGTGAGGAGCAGTCACAAACCACAAATATCGGAGTGGTTGTATGTGAAATGAAAGGAAATTCACAGTACCCATGTTTGCTTTTTATTGTGGGTCTAGTTCCTTAGAAATTATAGGTGCCTAGTCAACACAGAATCCTAGACAAGGCACCACTTCCACGTAAAGAATTAGGTGTTAAAGCAAGGCTGTCCCACTGAGGTTGGGAAATGATGGCTCATTCTGCTGCATCTTCAGTTTCTGATTTCCTCATCTTTTTAGTTTGTTTTACAATGATCTGCTAACTACAGCTGCACCTGAAGGATATGTGCTAGGATTATTCTGAAGATTTTCCTGACTTGTGAGCCCTGTGAAGAGAAAAATCCTGCTGGATTTGTGTAATGTGATCAGGCAAGGTGTCTCATGAATGACATTTTGTCAAATCCTCTGGTGTATCCCCCTGCTGTTCAGCTTTTAAGGTGGTGAATTGAAGGGGAAAGCAATTTTTTTCTGGTTTTGTGACAATCTTCCACAGGCTAAAGAAGATTACACTTGGCTCCCTTCACAGCATATCAGTGCTGTGGACCTGGACAGTTATTTAGCACTCATGTATTTTTTCTGGTGTGCATTTTAGAACTAAAGTAGTAAATATATTTGTTGTGAGGCAGTGTATTTGTAAGGAATTGTGGGTAGTCAGTTATTTCCCCATTACAATTTCGTCTAACCTTGGAAAGAGGCACAGCCCTATGGATATTTATAAATAATCTGCTGTCATTTTTGACACATTGTTAGACACTGGCAGACAAATACACTGCACTACAATGTATTGTATGTGGCATTCAGCTTTGCACTTGGGACTTTGAAAGAGTCAAAATAGCCCACAGATAACAACTGCTACCCAATCCCTCAGTTATTTAACTAAAAACCACTCTTCAGCACAATGTGAGGTCTGAGGTTTTGAGGTTCTAATGGTGACCTCTGTGAGGAAAATTGTACATTAAAGTAGCAAAAAAGATGAAAGAATATGCAGTCATAAAAATGTATGCAGCCAGTACTGGATGCTATTATTTTAGGTGCAGTAGGTCATGTGCCTTCCTTACAAGTTCCTTTTGGCAACGGTTGCATTAAAATTCAAGCATTGAAGTTTTTTTAGATTTGGTATCTCCCTGAGAGCCAACCACTCTCCTTTTCTCCCTTTGCCCTTTCACAATGATGAGAAAGTTGTGAGAGCTCTGGATGCCTCTTTGGACTTGCCCTTTGGCATGACCAGTCTCTGGCACTGACATAACAGCTTGGACAATGCCTCATTCCTGGCACTTGCAGAAGCATTTCTCTGTTTCTTGTGGGACAGTGATGGATCTGGGTGTTGAGTAACATGGCAGAGGAGGAGCTGTGGGATCTGGACCTGTTTGGAAGCTTGCCTTGAGTAGCAGCCCCTTCACCAGCCTTTTCAGCAGCAACAGCACAGCACCATAGGCTTCCCTCTGTTCCATGGCAGGAGGCACAGCTTGGCTGGTCTGTGAGTCTCATATTCAGTGCAGGAGGCTTGACTTCTCTACGGTAACAGAAAATTAGTTTACTTAGAATTTGCTTTTATTTTGCTCCAGGTGTGCTTTCTATAGTCCCAGAAAACTCATGCCCAAGAGCTGCCCAGCAAGCTCTGCTGTGCTCTGTACTTGTGTCCCAGCAGTGGTCTAGCTCCATAAGGTGCATGGCTTAGTTTGTGGATAGGCAGTATGGAAAAAGGATCCTGAGCTGGACTGGTGTGGCCTGTGTGCAATGTATGAGCTTCCATAAAGGTACAGGATTAAGATGATGAACATGAAGCCAAATCTTTATTGTCTGAAAATGTCCCCAATAATTATGAATTTTTTTGTCCCTATTTTTGTTTTGAATATGCTTTTTCAAGGTGTGAATCACTTCAGCTGCTTTTGTTACCTGACAGTCGTTAAAAAGCGCGCTTCTGGAGTTCTGGGGACTGTGATATGTTTGCAGCTTCTGACTTTGGATAGCTATGAGAGTGGTCTGTATGCTTCCTATCAACAGCTTCTGTTAAACAGAGTTCCTTCGGAAACAAATGCCAAGGAGTCTGCTAGGAGCATCTTAAAAGGTCCCTTTTCAGAAAGAAGAGATATCTGAAAGTATTATCTACTGGGAATGCTTGAGCAAAAATATTCTTCATTGCACTGCTCTGAATGGCTCTTCTGGCAGTTTCTCCTCTTTTACTTGTCTTGTTGGAATGCGCTTTCTTTTCCTCTTGCTTTCCAGCCTCTTCCCATGCCATCCAGTTTCAATTTATAGACTGTCTAGATCCTTATTGATTCATCATACCAATGGCTCAGAGACTTGATGTTTATATGGAATCAATAATGTAGAGGGAAGGTTGTAGCAGGGGAGATTACTCCAAAAGAAGGCATTTCACAGTACTAGACATGTGCCTTGTTAGCAGTTTTTTTCTAAAGGCCTGAGTTAAGTTTCCCTCCTGACTCTGCACTTCAAAGAGCTTGCCTGGGGCTCTAAAGAAGCAAGTTGAAACTTAAAATTAAGATCTTTCTTTCAGGCAGTGAACTGTGTTGCTGGGACATCCTATGGAGTTTCTCTTAACACAGATGGAGGAGTCTGATGGAGTGTGGGGAAGTCCTAGAAGGCAGGGGTGTAAAAAGGAAAAAATGAAAAAAAAAAAAGGCAGTTACATAGTTTTCAGGAAGGTGATTGTGTATGCATGTGCCTATGGTTTGTGTGAGGAATATTTCAAAGTATTTTTGATAATTTGCTTTAACTGACAGATTAAATAAAAATGTATTACAGAGCTGCAAAATGGAATGCAATATATTATAAAAATATGTTACAGAATTAAAGAAACTTTAAATTAGTACTTTCTATCCAGTCATGAAAATAGATAAGGTGAAGAAAAACAAAATCAAAACAAACCCCAAACCGAAAAATAATAACACACCATCTAAAACTTTATGTATAAAATAAAATGGGCCAAGCAGACAATGATCAAGGCAAGCAAACAAACAAAAATCTTGCAGAGCTTTTAAAAGGTGGTATTTCAAAAATTAAATGCTTTTTATTGATGTTATGTTAAATGTCATCACATATTTATATATTTTTATGTGATGAATGTATACACACAAATAAATGTTAACAGGTATTTTCAATATCTTATGGTATGTTTTTATTTAAATATACTTCCTAGGTGAGTGAGTGCACAGCTGTACATAAATATCTTTCTGAATAGAAGAGGGATAGTGAGTAACTCAGTGTTATGATTATTATCTTTGGAAATATTTTGCACAATGGGAATCTTGACATTGGTAGAATTTTCAGAACTTTACCTTGAATTCACTGACTGGTTTCTATCAGGTCATCACTAAAATCCCAGAGTACTTCTGTTATAGTGGGTTTTATCAGCTTAATAATTCGTCAGTATAGGTATTAAATCAGTGATATTCATATTCATCTTCAGGAAAAAAATTGTGCTGCTTGGTTTGGAAGTCATGGCTTTCTCTTTACTCTGCTTTATTTGGCGGGATTTATTAGATTTTCAACATAAATTTGAGAAACGGTTGTTTTTCAAAGCTTGAAAAATCTTAGCATAGGCTGAATAAGGGGTGCTAAGCATAATTGTTTAAAAAGAAAAGTGAAATAAAACATGAATACTTTGAGAATGGAATTCGTGTTGACATTTGAGTGCTTAAATATGAATTGACCATCTTATAACTGAGCTCTTTTACCTGCAAGAAAAGTGAGAGGGCCTTTTTACAAGAGGATGTAGTGACAAGGCGGAATAAGTTCAAACTGAAAGAGAGTAGATTTAGATTAGATATTAGAGAAATATTCTTTACTGTGAGGGTGGTGAGACACTGGAGCAGGTTGCCCAGAGAAGCTGTGGATGCCCCATCCCTGGAAGTGTTAAAGGCCGGGTTGGATGGAGCGCTGAGCAACCTGGTCTAGTGGAAGGTGTCCCTGTCCACAGCAGAGAGGATGGAACTAGACCTTTAAGGTCCTTTCCAACCCAGGCCATTCTAAGATTCTGTAAAATTAGTTTCTGGACCTTAAAAAATGAGTATTTTAACTGCAGAAACAAGATCACACATAAGGAATTATCTGTGTGTTGCAATGGAAATATAACACAGGGACACAGCTGCACCTTTCTTTGGGGAAATCCCCTTTCCTGGGCTTCAGCTGCTGCTCCATAGAGGCACCTCTAAGTGCTTGAGACACTTTTTAATAAGGATGAGAAGACTGCAAGCAGGCAGTTCAAAAGCACTACTGAATATACCTTTCCACCTTGTTGCACTAATCCTATTCCATAGAGACTTCCATACACAGTATTTTTCTTAAGGCATTACTTAGGGTGAAGGTGTTGTGCCAGAGGGTCATGCAAATACAGGGAGGTAGAAACACTCTTTTTTTTTTTT